>JAPSGF010000050.1:0-13081 GCA_035772895.1 Perdix hodgsoniae | reverse complement strand
TGTTCAGGGGAAAGAGATTTTGGGAGCACTTGAGCTGGGGCTGGGGAGGACAGGTCCTATGCCCTAAGGACCACGATCTGCTCCGATATTGTGAGCAGTTTGCAGAGCAAAATCCAGCTGTGATTTCATTAAGGAGGCTCTCGCTCCTTGTGCTCAATATTTAATTTAACAGGAGTGTGTGTGTTGGGTTCAGGGTGTTGATTAACCATGACTCTGAGATAGAAGGAAATTACTAATATGGGAAAGTGCAGTCAGTATTTCATGGCGAAGAGTAATTGAGCTAACAGTTGACATATGGAGTTGTGTGGGCAAACTAATTAAATTTTACATCTTCCCGAGCATTTGTGAGTTTTATAAGCGTTTGATTTATATATTAATTAAACCTTGGAGTGAAATAAAGAGGACATGACTATTTATACCGCAAATGCGTCCATCAAGGGGAAGCGCTTTGAGGTATTTACAGGCAGACAGCAAAACTCCTCGGTGAGTGTCTGGCTGTAGCCAGTGGAAGCAAAGGAGCCAACAGAGAACATCCCAGCTGTGTCCCAGTTGTGTGCCAGCTGTGTGCCAGCCACGTCCCCATCATATCCCACCATATCCCAGCCATGCACCAACCATCCCTGCCACATCCCAGCTGCCCCTCAGTGCTGGTCCAGTGGTGAAGCTGAGCATCCCTCACCATGCCAAGTACTGTGGCTTTGGGCATCACAAACCCTGACAGGGAGGCGTTAAATCCCAGCTGCACTTGAATTGTAGAATCATTAAGGTTGGAAAAGTCCAATAAGATCATTTAGTCCAACCCCAACCCATCCCTGCCGTGCCCACTAACTACGTCCCCCAATGCCACGTCTACAGGTTTCTTGAACACCTCCAGGGATGATGACTTCACTTCAGCTTGGGGACGCCCTGATGGAGGGGAGTGCCTGAAGTTATGAGTTTGCATTCCAGGATCTCAAATGAAGGATAATTTCTGCAAATGGTATTTGGATACAATGACAGTGAGAGTCCCAAACCCTCATCCCTAATTTTCTTTCAGTCTGTTGGTAGACACCCCATAGCTGACACTTCACTGCTCTTCCAACCTTGGTCATTCTATGAAGTGGTCATGCATCCATCTCAGGTCTGTTCATGAGCCTGGGCTGAAAATGGGGTTGTTCAGGGGCTGCTGACTGTGCTGCCTTGTGCTGGGAACCTTTCTGGTGTAGGAATGCTATTTGTTTTATTTTTCAGGTCTGCATGATGGGATGATCTGCCTTCAGGAGCATCCTTGCTGCTCTGCAAGGGACGTTCCTGCACCTTTGCTTCCCTGTGTCCCTCATGGCTCATCTGCAGTGACTGGGATGCACAAACCCTCTGATCCTGGGTTTAGAAACCCAGCCTCCAGCAGTGCAGGCATGGGGTCATGGCATATCACTCACAGCTGCTTCTACATCCCAGCAATCTGCTGATGCTAAAAAATGAATCTACCCCTTTTATTTCCTTATTATTGATGGGTTACTTTAGCTATTTGTGATGTCTGCAATGACAGAGGATTCAGAAGGCATTTGATTTTGGTAGGAAAGTGGGATTATAGCTAAAAACATGGATCTTAAAAGTCCCATAAATTTAATAAACTATTTATAACAGCAACACAGCCAGTATTCAGATCCATCAGTGCCATGAAATGGATGGTAGTGGTGTTTTTGGAGTCATGCTGTGTGCCACCTCACTGTCCCACCTACACTCCAGAGACTCCATCAATCTTGCGGTGGCCAATGCCTCCTGCTCGCAGTGGCAGTGATGAATGCTGTGACCCCTAGAGAGGAAGGATCACAGCGGCTCAGTGCTTGTGTGCAGGGTAAATTACAGGCTAGGGAGTGGGAGGTGCTGGGACTGATTGAAATTAAGTAAGGAGGGAGAAGACCTGGATGTGATATGAAGGTATTTGTTGGGCACAGGAACCTTATGGGAAATCCAAGCTACCCAGGAGCTCACCGCGCAGGCTGAGGAACATGGGTTTTGCTGCCCACACAAACTTAGAGGAGATGAGGGGCTGATCCCCCAGCAGTGACTAATTATCTCTAATTAAATGGCTGACGGCATTTACAAGAGGGGTCAGGGAACTGACGATCCTTGGGCAACCCTGGGATGAACAGACATCAGTTGAGGACTGCGCCCCCCCCGGTTGGACAGGGCGGTGTCACGTTGCTGCACAGGAGCCCAACAGCACTCGGCAGCAAGCACAAAAACCTCTTCACTCCAGTCCATCCCGGCTATTAATATACGGGTAACAACTCACAGCTCTGCACAGCGTTACATTTCACTGGTGCTTTAGTTACAACACTCAAGTACAGCGTGCCATCAATTTGTGCACTCCTGGTCTACAAATCAATGTAGCTAATACAACGTAGCTAAACGCATCTTCTGTTCAGTGAGCTCTCTGCTTTGCTAGCAGTGCCAATACATTAAGCCTAGAAACGCATCCAACACAATGAATTTTACTTTCATATAACACTGGGACTTTGCATGACATTAAACCCGAGTGCTAGGGCACAGTGCTTTGGCAATGGCAGTGTTACACAGTGGACAGATCTCGAGGCAGATCTAAGCAGGTGCTGCTGGAGTGCTAGAAATCCTCCTCCGTGGTTCTGTGGTCGATGGGGACTCTTGCCTGATGTCCCAGGCGGAATCAATAACAAACCTGGGGGTTTCAATCCAGGGAGCATCCATCCCTGCACTCTGCAAATGTGCCCTCTGCTCGGGTCATGCCCGAGCTCCGGGTTGCTATTGATATTGTGGAGAGCTAAAGTAATCTTCAGGAAATTTGTGATCCAGCCTTGGCATATTTGACAGATAACACTCGAAATACAAATGTCAAAACGCATTTAGATTTTCCCCTTTCCTAACTAGCCCTGGAGAAAATGCAAACCCTTCTTGACAGAATCAGTTCAGGAGCCTCCTCTAAGCCAGGCCCTGAGTGTTGCGAGAATCTGCCTCTTAAAGCTATATAGATCCATTGCTGTGGTACAAAAAAACAGTCTTCACCCTGAGGCAGAATTGCTTAAGAAAATCCTGACGTGATTAGACACCACTCTCTTCTGAGAAAAAGTAAGTACACCATTAAAGGATAACTGAGACGCTGCATGAACTTGGCGGTGTTGAAACAGCTTGATATTGTGGTCCCCAAATGCCAGTTTGGCAGAAGGGCAAAGGGAAGGACCTGAATACATGGATAGAGCCCCAGTAGGTGCTATCCCATAAGCACAATGGGATCCCCCAGTGCTGCACAGGGCATACGTAGGCTCTGGTGTGGTGAGATTCCCAAACACAGACCGAACCTGTGCCATCCGGGACGTGGCTGAGTGAACAAACCCAAAGTTCCTCTTTTTTTTCTTCTTTTCTTTTTTTCACTGTGTGATAAAATATTGCTTTCAGCCAACATCAGTTTGCTTTGAAAGGGAGTTTTGTTGGAGTAAAGAGTAAATGAAATATTGTTTTCAAATTTCTTTAATGCAGAACAATGGCAGAATTAGTCCTTTTACCATCCTAAGTAATATGGACTGCGATGTCTACAGCTGAGATTTCTGAAGGATTTTCATGATGAGATCCTAGTTTTCACTTGCTGATGACTTTGTCAAACATTAGTGCTTTGAAGATTTCCATCTTGTGGCTGATGTGTACAGATGGTCACATAGATTTGCTCATATGTACCAACGCAAATTCTCAGCTGAAAGAAAGCAGTTACACTTGGGAATAATTTTATAGAAAAGCAGATGATTTTTCTATATTAGAGAAATTGTTTGGGGTAGAAGAAGCACCATGCTTTAGAATGAAGAGTGAATTTGATAGCAGAGCTCTCCAGGCCCTATTTCAAAAGTTGGATTGTGTGAAGTTCTGAGCCCTGGTAAATCTCAGTCACACTGCTGAGCACCAGGAGGACTCAGCAGTGCCCAGAAGTGCTGGGATGGGGTCTGAGGATGTGAGGGAACCCAAGCGGAGCAGGAATGGAGAGAAGGAAGGACAGGAGGAATGAAACACAGCTCAAGTGAGAAAAATGACACCAGAAAAAAAAAAAAGAAAAAGGCAAAAATGCTGGTGAAGGTGAGGAGACAGTCCTCAACGTGGTATAGGACAGTCCTCCAAAAGACTCGCACTGATCTTGAGTCTCTTGGCAGAGAAAGCTTGGGACAGGGACTCCCTCTAGGGGCTGCACAATGACAGCTTTATGCTGGCCGCCACCCGGGGCGGCCACGTCTCCAATCCCCTTCCTGCTCATCGCCCCCACCCTTGTGCTTTCCCTCGCCAATGAAGTGAGAGCTGTTCCTTGCCAGGGAGCATTTGAAGTCCTTTGTGTCACCCTTTGAGACAGCGGTAGCACTGGTTTGTGCAGGAAGGTTGAGAAGTGTGTTATGAGTGAATGAAGAAGAGAGCAAAAAAGCTGGTTGCTGATGGCTGGGTGGTTCAGGATTTTCCTGAGTGCCAGGCCTGAGCATCCCCATCATCACAGGTCACTGTGGGGGCTCACAATAGATATACCCATCTCTGGAGAAGCAGTAGGATTTGGTGTTGTGTTATTTTGCCTGCTTGGGGGATGTGGGCTGGGAACTGGAGGAGCCCCGTTTTCCTTCTGCCAAATGTGTGGTAGGAGTTGAACCAGATGACCTTTAACCCTTCCAACTCAAACGATTCTATGATTCTGTGACACTGGGGAGAAGCAGATGGATGGGGTGACAACATCTGAAAGGTGTCCAGCAAGATTTGCTGGAGTTCATTTATTGAGCACCTACATTTAACAACCCCCCATGAATCCTGGGGTTATTTTAACGTTGCGTTCATGAGTGTATGGCAGAAACTGAGATGCTTCAGTGATAAAGCTGTGGAAAACTACAGGATGACGTTGTGTGGGCTGTAGGTGCACCGAGTAAGATGTGTGGATGGATGAAGAATGTAAAAGAGGTTGAATGGGGCCCAATCAAATCATTTTACTCCTGATGTAAACCGAAGCAGAATAAGGCAACGTGGGTCTATAAATAACGAGAGATAGAGTCCAAGTAAATCTATAGCATTTTCTCTGGCATTCATTTTGCATAAATTAAGACATTTCTGTAAATAAGTAGAAAACTTATTAAGCCTTACAAAGGTTAGACTGTTTCCAGTGGATTTTATGTCTGTTGCATAAATCCTCTCAGGTAATTCCATACTCTGTACAGAGATAATTTTTTACACTGTATGTTCAATTAACACTCTCATGCCATATGTGCCATATATTAAAGTGGTCAGCCGCCTGCACTCCCCAGAAATCACTGGCATCCGGTTTTACTTCCTGATTCAGTCAGCATGAGCCCACCTGGGCCTCTGGGCACCTGTGTGCAAACACATGAGGCCAAGCAGCAGACCATGGCTGCCTGCAGAAGGGAGATGTTCATGTCAAGCCATTTTCATGGCACTGAACTCTCCGTGTCATCCATTTTGTGCTGGATGCCTCAGGCATTACCCGGAATATTTCTGCTGCTCATGGGATATATTCTCTGTAAGTGTTAACGTTTGCAGTAATAACCCAGTATTCAAAGGATTACCTTTGTTTCCAGATATTCTGAATGTCCTCTGAATTGCTGGAAAGAAGATGGTCCACTTTATGGTAATAAATACACTTCAATAGAAAACGAAGCTGTAATTAATTGCAAACACTCTGCATTTATAAGCAGCATTCACTGGTGCTAAGTCTTGGTTCACGTTTTGCTGTCCCAAGTGTCGTGCAAACTGAGCTGAGCCTGAAATTGCTCCTCCCTGTGCTCTGCACATCACAGCTCTGCACAATAAGATTGAGATTCATGGCTCACCACAACCAGTGCTATGATTTAGCACTTTTTAAAATGGGCTTACTTGGCAGGGACAGTACGAAATGTACACAATTTCAGTTCCTGTGCCTTGCAGACTCGAAGTTGATGTCTTTTACACATTCACTTCACATAACTATATCCTTGCCATTTTCCCTTCCTTTGGACAGAGCTCTTGGCTTTCAGACAATTCCTGCAGACCCTGTAGCAGTTGTGTCACCACAAGATGTGTCATTCATACTGGAAGCAGTCAGGTTTGAAAACCAAAGAACCGCCTGACTTGCATCCTAGGTGGCACAGACAGCGAGTGAGCAGGCAGCGAGGGGCATGCAGACAGATGATGTCTTTTAGCCTCCAGCAAGGCTTAATGTGGTTAAATCGAGATGCAGCTATGACTCTTGATGATGCCAGGAATCCGATACTCCACTTGTTTGCAGCTCCGTGGGAAGAAGTGGTTGCCCTGTTTTGCAATAAAAGGGGTTTGCAGAGTGAATGCTTTCCTTTTCCTGAATGCTTCAACGTGAAGATCAATATGGAAGGAGCTGGCATTTTTTGTATTTTTTTATGACACAGTTGTGAAGCACTGGCCCAGTTGTGAAGCACAGATTGCCCAGAGAGGCAGTGGGTGTCCCCTACCTGGAGACACCTGAAGTCAGGTTGTACGAGCTTCTCAGCACCTGATGGAGCTGTAGGTGACCCTGTTCATTACAGGGGAGTTGGACCAAGTGGCCTTTAGGGGTCCCTTCCAACTCAAATGATTCTATGAAAACACCAGCAATGAAGGAAAGTGGAGTGGTCTGAGGTTATCCAGCTTCACAAGGACAGGGAAGCAAGATAGCAGCTGTCAAGTGCGTGAAAGTCTGCCATGAGAAGGAAAGGAATCACCTGTGCTGTCTCTCCATAACAGATAAGACAAAGAATTAGAGGTTGAGCTGCAGTGGGGAAATTAAGATCAAACATTGTGAAATGTTTTTTTTGGGGGGAGGATAGATGGTTTGGGGAAGTTGTAGAGTTTCCATCCCTGCAGAGATTCCCATGTGCTAGTCATTATGCCCTCAGCAGTGATAGTGTGTAGTACCCACCTCTGGAGATGTCAGTGACCTTCTGCTGCCGTGAATTCCAAGAGGGATGCCTCGTAGGCAAGGCAGGAGTGAAAAATCAGGCCCGTGTATAGATCTTGGGCACAGCCATCTCACAGAAGCACACCTGAAACTTGGAGTTTGCTTCCAATTAGTCTTGTTGCTGTCTTTTTGGAGAAACAGTGTCATTGCTATCACTAGTGCATTGAGGACACCTTCTCAGAGAGGACTGGGGGTGTTATTTGAAGTCAGACCTGTAGCATTAATCCTTGTGTTGATGAAAATACATAGCCAGACATCCGCGAGGTTACCTTTCCTGCCTAACACGAGCTGAACTTGATGGATTTAGTACTTGTTTCAGCCACAGCATGTTCACAAGTCTCAGCAGGCCCCAGACCTACCACATAACTTGGACACTTCTGGTTCAGAGAAGCACATTAACTCACCCCAGGCTTATCTTCCACACCACGCAGGGCACAGAGGATGCTCACTGCCCTTGGAACAAGGTGACCAGCCGCTCCTTCTGTCATTGCCTTTCCTTCTTCCTCGCCTCTGTGGTCTGCAATTAGCTTTGTTTGCTCAATGAGAGATGGCTGGAGGTGAGCACTTTAGGAAGGCTCTCCTCCTCCTTCCACCTGTTTTTCATTCCTTGACTCACTGGCTTTAAGCTGTAAGCGGTGACGTGACAGCTGAGTCATGGGCGCGCCACCTGGATGCTGTCAGCATCAATCTCTCTTATAAGGATCATAGAGGAGCAAAACAGAAAAGACCGTTTGGGCTTTGCATCCATCTTCCTGCCAGTGGGGACGGAGCCCTGCAGTGCAGTCACTGGCTCTGCCCAACCTCGCCCTCTGAACCCCAAGCACTGCAGCCTCCACTGCTCTACCCCAGGAAACACAGCACAGTCTGATAAACCTCATCGCTGAGGAGATCTCTGCTTTCCCATGGTTGTGATTTAGTCTACATTTGGCTTATGTGAACAAAGAACTTCCTGCTGATATCCACACAGGAGCTTTGTATTTTTCTTTCCTGGCAAAAGAATCCACTCAAATGCAAAACAGGAGCTAAAATGTTTTGTTTGTGTTTTGTGTAACAGTTTTAGGAGTTTCCCTTCTGCATTTTTGTACAGAGTAGACGAAAAGAAGATGCAGTCCTATGCCCTGGAGAGCTTACACTTCTCATTTAAGCGAGATACAGTGACTGAGAGTGACAAGTAACAAGACAGCAGGACAAGAGTCATACGAGAAAGGTCAGAATGCTTCTAAATAAAGCCCGTTGTCGTGCTTTTAATTTGTTCATTTTGGATCAATCATCATTGGTGATTACATATGCTGGGACAATTTTACCATGTTTTAATCAAACCTTCTTTAAGTCTTACGGAGCCATCTTTGTCAATCTTTCTCTTGGGTTAACCACCTCTGTTAGCCTGGTTATTGATGCCCGAGCATCCCAAAGGCACGTGTCCCAGCGTGCTTAACTTTGGCTCTCCGACCCTCACATCTCCCTCTTTATGCTACCCGATTAACAGAGGGATGCATTTAATTTTTGAGGGATGTATGGTAAAAGTTGATCATGGCATGCAGAACACAATGCCGCAGATGTCCGCTCAGTGCCATCTGTCACACCTGTGGATTTGGCTATTATTCCTTCCTGATTTTATTCTTGTCTTTGTCTTGAGGGGATGAATTCTCTCTGGTACCTGACTGCAGGTTTAGTTGACTCCCAGAGGGAAGCCCAAATGCACTTCAGAAGTGTTTATAATGTTTGTCTTTCATCCTGGTTAAACCAGCTGCCCTTGCACATCAAATCCCCGCAGCAATGTTTCCCTTCACAGAATAGAAATAATTAGCTTAATTGTTGGGTGTGGAAACATTGCTAAATGAAGATAAGGGATATGCATAACGGGGCTGATTTTAGCTCTCTGACCTTCCAGCCTCCCCATTCCCTCTTCAGAAGTCACAGAGGCTTGAGGCATTGCAGAGGGCTCGTGAGACGAATAGTGGTGCTCAGCAGGAGACTCTGCCAAGCGTTTGGTTCTCATCCGCACTGACCAAATGTGCACGTGTTACATTCAGAAGGCACGAGAAGGACCTCTGCCTCCTGCTAGATATCCAAATTCCCTGATATCCAACTGCCTGCTAAAATGTCAGTCTTCACCGCTTGGAGTTAATCCGATGTTTACCAGAAACGTGCTTTCATCATTTGTATGTTGTAAGGAAGGCCCCAGCTCAATTACAGAAACAGATGCTTGGTTGTATCGCCAGTGCGGAGTTATCCCAGCAGTCACACTGGAAAAGCGTTAGTTATCCAAGGAGACAAATTGAACAAGACAAATCTAGGCCCAACCTGCTTCTCCTCAAGCAATTTGTGAGAGCACGCTGAGAAGCAGAGGGCTGGGGAAGGAGGGCTGAATTCACCCTCACTCTGAAAGCCTGCTCTGGGAACGGGGAGCTCCCCTAAGGGTTCCTTCACCTTCAGTGCAGCGCTGTGCTGCTGCCAGAAACCCCAGGGTGGGTCAAAACCAAGAGAGTGATGTTTGTGGGGAAAATGGCAGGTGATAGGTGAGCTTACCCATGTCTTCAAGTGGAAGCAATTAGTATCTTTGTATTCTATATGCTGTGAATGGAAATCATATCATACACACCTAGTTTTAGTGAGATCTGAGCACTTTAGCATCAGGAGTGCATACGTTATGTGTTACCAGCTGTTGAATGCAAAGTTTCAGATAGTTTATTCCATCAGTGATAAAAACCTGTGAGTCTTGTGATACGAGAAAGGGGAATAATGAAGCACTTTGTCGGATCAAACGGCAACGTCACCCAGAACTTTCATCAATTGTGGCTGAAGAAAGCCACACAAAGCCAGCTGCTGGGGTGAGGACACGGACCCAATGAAGCAGCAGCTCTGGGTGAAAAACTGGATTTCCAGATCAGAGTGCTTTAACCCAGAGCCCCAGATACGTTACAGCGCGGGATTGGTGGGAGCAGCCACCTCATCACCACTGGGCTACCTTGGAGGCACCCGCTGCGTTAAGGCTGAGACACGGATCCTCCTGGAGACAATGCTGAAGTCACTCTGTTTACCTTAAAGCAATCTGATGGAGGGATTAACGAGGCGCTCCATCCCTCTCACTGCATTACAGAGCAGTGATTAAATTATTCCTAACCAAAACTGCTGGAATCGGACACCTCAGTGCCGATATCTCCATAATCTCCTCTGCCTGCTTGTTCAAGCGCTTAACTTCCCTTATTAAGAACTGTTCTGCTGGAAGTTGGAGCACACTTCTGCTTCTGCCCGTGCTGATCCACGGGCACAGCAGACACTGCTTTAC
Organism: Perdix hodgsoniae; assembly: GCA_035772895.1. Lineage (NCBI taxonomy): Eukaryota > Metazoa > Chordata > Aves > Galliformes > Phasianidae > Perdix > Perdix hodgsoniae. The sequence continues at coordinate 2,855 of JAPSGF010000050.1, read as the reverse complement.
AAATTACTGTGGCTTTGCAGAGGGACCTGTGAGCTCCGCTCGGAATAAACTTCCCAGCGTTGGCCACCTCATTAGAGGAGGGAGCCGATGGAAATGGGGAAGTTGCACCAGAGCCCAAATAATACGGGCATTTAATTATTCAGAAAAAGGTTTAGTAAAGCGACGGTGTGGCAGCTGCCTTTGGAAAACAGGAGATTAGAGATGTTGTGGTGAGGGCTGCAGAGAGCGAGGAGGGACAGGGAGGGCTCACGTACACAGGGAGAGCTGAGCGAGTGACAAATTCCTGAACAAAAGGGAAATTAGCACACGCATAAGTAGGGATGATCAACAAAGTGGCATCATTTATTTGCAGATGCATTTGTATTTAATGCAGCTAATATATGGATAACTATACTAGGGCTGAAACAGAAACAGTGATTAGAAATCACGTTACGAGGCTTTGGACAAATTCCACGTTACAAGGCTTTGGATAATAACACTGCAGGATGCAACCGTTAATTCAGAAGAGAGGAAGAGGATTTACAGCTTTATCACAACTTTGCCTCTTGAAACACTCAGCAGCATTGTGCTGAGTAATAGACACCCTTACTTTAGTGTGACTACCAGTACGACACACGGGGAAAGGCTTTGCATTTACGGGATTAATTCCCCTCCCAGCTTTACATATAGACATGAAAGATTCAGACAGTTCTGGAGGGCCCGGGCTGAATCCTGACCCCAGCAGCAGCGCAGCGAAACCTGAGTGACTCCAGGATAGCACCGGAGCAAGTGAGACGCGATCCTCGGGTGCATGCCTGCTGGGAGAGTCCTGCTGTCCCCTCTTTAACTCCAAGGAGAGCCCACAGAAGGGTCCCAGGGCTGTGTTCAGCCGTGCGGTACCCATTCTGAACTCCTCCATTTCCCACCCAAGTGCAGACATCTCCCTGGACCTCGCACGGTCCCTGTGCCCCCACCTCAGCCCCGCTGCTGGGCACACTGTGTACTCCGGGGTCAGAGCCCTGGAGGAATGCAACGCTGAGAGAGCTCCGGCTGGACTGCCACCGCTTAACCAGAACATCAGAGGCAACGAATTACAATTTATGGGACGGGGGGAGGAATAAAAAAATAAAAAACCCACAAGCGCTTGGTTTGGAGCCGACACACAGAGGGAAACCCACACAACGTGAATTCTGTGGAAGGTATTTCCTCGCAACGCCGCTCTCCCACCTGGCAGCCGGAGGGGAGGGGGGGGGAGCTGAGCTGGAAGGGGCGTGCGGTGCCGCCGTGCTGTTCTCCGCGCGACTCTCCGCGCGGCTCTGCGCGGCCGCGGCCGGACGGGAGGAGCAGCGGGAGCCCAAGGGACGATGTCACCGCGCGTAAGACGGCCGCTTGTTGGCTGCGCCTGAGAATCCCCGAATCGCGCCGCAAGGGGCGGGCGGGACGGGACGGGACGGACGAGAGAGGGATCGGGGGGAACCGGGGGGGGCATCGGGTAGCGTCCCGCCGCCCCTCCCCTGCCTCAGCCCGCCCCACGCGGGGCGGCTGACCGCACGCGGCCCCGGCGAGAGGCGCTGCCCCGCAGGTGGGTCAGCTCCGCTCCCCCCCGCACGTCGGGGCGGCGACGAGGGGCGGCCGTTCCGCGACGCCCCCGCTCCGGCCCTGCCCCGCCGGGCGCCCCGGGCTCCGCGCCCCCTCGGAAGGAACGGAGCGGAGCGGAGCGGGGCGGCGGCTCTCGGAATGGCGGGGCGAGCGGGCTGAGCGGGGAGGCGCCGGCGACGGGGGGCTCACCGCCTTCTCTCGCCGTCCCCCCCCGCAGGGAGCGGCCGGCCCCCGCGCCACCATTACCTCGCACGGAGGCAAGGAGGACCTGCTCGCTCTCGCCGCCCGGCTCTGGCAGCGGAGGAGGCGGCTGCTGGCCGCCGCCGGGCTCGCCCTGGCCATGGCCGTCGCTCTGCTCGTCGCCGTGCCCCTGCTGCTGCTGCAGGCGCCCGCCGAGAGCGGTGCCCACTACGAGATGATGGGCACCTGCCGCATGATCTGCGACCCCTACAGCGGCGGCCGCCCGCCCGGCCCCGGCAGCACCGCCGCCGTGGAGGCCCTGCAGGACCTGGGGGCCAACCCCCCGCCGCCCTTCGCGCAGGGACCCAAGGGGGAGCCCGGCCGGCCGGGCAAGCCGGGACCCCGCGGCCCACCCGGGGAGCCGGGCCCGCCGGGCCCTCGGGGGCCGCCGGGGGAGCGGGGGGACGCGGGGAAGCCGGGGCTGCCCGGGCTGCCGCTGGCGGGGACGGGCGGCGGCGGCAGCGGCGGAGGAGCGGCGGCGGGCGGCGAGGCGGCGGGCGGGCTGAGCGCCGCCTTCGGGGGGCCGCGCATCGCCTTCTACGTGGGGCTGAAGAGTCCCCACGAAGGCTACGAGGTGCTCAAGTTCGACGACGTGGTGACCAACCTGGGCAATCACTACGAGCCGGCCAGCGGCAAGTTCACCTGCCAGGTGCGCGGCATCTACTTCTTCACCTACCACATCCTCATGCGGGGCGGCGACGGCACCAGCATGTGGGCCGACCTCTGCAAGAACGGGCAGGTGGGTGCTCGCGTCCCGGCCCCGCCGCGCTCTCACCGAGCGGCCCCCACCGTCGGGGCCGATGCGCACCGACGACCGCGATCGCGGGGAGGGGGAAGCGGGCGGGGAGCGGTGTGGGCACGGATGGGGCTGACAAGGCTGTGCCGCAGGTGCGGGCCAGCGCCATCGCGCAGGACGCCGACCAGAACTACGACTACGCCAGCAACAGCGTGGTGCTGCACCTGGACTCCGGCGACGAGGTGTACGTCAAGCTGGACGGAGGCAAGGCGCACGGGGGCAACAACAATAAGTACAGCAC
>JAPSGF010000049.1:5791990-5834987 GCA_035772895.1 Perdix hodgsoniae | reverse complement strand
ATTTTCTTTTTTTTCTCCACACAAAATATGGCCAAAGCCTTTTGCTTCCACCATTTCAGACAAGCCCATTCCAGAGAGCCCTGCCAGAGCTGCACGCAGAGCACCCTGCAGCTGTCAGGTGTGCGAGCTGGCACTGAGCAACAACTAATTCAAAGAAAATCCCCATCCGGTGCAACACACAGGGAAGCTTCATCTGCCCTAACATCCTCCCTGGCTCTGTTTCCTGTCCAGGTCGGGTGCAAGCTCTCACTGAATGCCCTTCTCTGACCTATGGGCTGAGCCTGACCACCGCCCCCAACCTCCCTCACAGCAGCGGGCAGAACCGCGCATGCACCTCCCCGCTAGGCTGACTCCTCTGTCACGTGACGCGGGAACCAGCCAGCAGCCGCTTCAAGATGGCGGCGCGCGTAGAGCGGCATCACGGCGGCGAAGGGGGCGGGGTTGGCTGTTGTTGAAGCTTTATTGTTCCCGCGGCCGTCGCAGGGCGCGCGCTGTGTTCGCCGCGCCGCTCCCAATAAAGGTAACCATGGCGACGGCGCGGAGTGCCGTGCGCTGGTGCGGGGTTGGCTGGGAGCGGACCTTGTCCTCCGCTCTGGGGAGGCCGCATCCGGAGCACTGGGCCCAGTGCTGGGCTGCCCAGCTCAAGGCAGGCAGGGAACTGCTGGGGAGAGCCCAGGAGGGCTGCAGAGAGATCGGGGCTGCAGCATCTCCTGTATGAGGAAAGGCTGAGAGCCCTGGGGCTGTTCAGTGTGGGAAGAGAAGGCTGAGAGGGGATCTGAGCAGCACTTAGAAATGTCTGCAGGGTGGGAGGCAAGCGGATGGGGCCAGGCTTTTTGGTGGTGCCCAGAGACGGGACGAGGGGCAACGGGCACAAACTGGAACCCAGAAGTTCCGTATGAATGTAAGAAAAACTGTTTTTATTTTGGAGGTGGCAGAGCTCTGGACCAGGCTGCCCGGAGGGGTGGGGGAGTCTCTTTCTCTGGAGATGCTCACAACCCACCTGGATGCTTTGCAGTGTGACTGCTCTGGGGATCCTGCTTCAGCAGGACTTGGGGGTCTCCAGAAGTCCCTTCTAACCTTTTTGATTCTGTGGACTTTGTGGTGAGGAAGCAGCCCTTGGAATAGGGACCAGAACTGAGGTCCCCTCCCATCTTGCTGCACCAGCCCCTGTGCACTGCCCCATTCATACTGGTTTATCTCCCTTTCCAGTATACTAAATTAACTAATGAGGTGCACCACTTTAAGTGCTGAAAACATCTCTTTTAGCCCAGACCACAACTTAGTCTTTCTTGGAGATGTAGGAAGCAAGCTTGCTTCCTGAATAAATGCCATTAGTTTTTTATGTTACTACATCCTCCTCTGGCTGTGTTTTAAGGCAGCTGCACTGGCTTATTTTGAAGAGTGGTTGTAGACCACAGAGAGGTCCTTCTTCCCTGCAGGGGTGTTGGGGCTGTGAGAGTGGTGATAGTATTGAGTGTCCAGGTGCTTCTTGACTTTCTATCAATGCGTTCAGCTCAAAATAATTCAGACTAACAAGTCTGGCCCAGGTGGCCTAGAGATGTGGTGGGTGTCACATCCTTGCAGACACCCAAGGCCAGGCTGGAGGGGCTCTGAGAATTGATGGAGCTGTGGCTGTCCCTGTCCACTGTGGAGGCATTGGACCAGATGGCCTTTAAGGATCCCTTCCAACTCAACATTTATTTGACCGTGTTATGATTCTATGATAATCAGCACTTTCAGTGTTGGACATAGTGAGATAAGGATGAACAGATTGGAGAGTAAGATATGGCCATTGCTTTGAGTTTGTGATTGTCTTCCCCTGTATGATATCACCCTTTTGTTAGGGCTTTTGCTTTGAAGAGTAATGGAAAACTTGCTATTAAGAACTGGAGAACACCTATTTGTTTTTCAATCTGCTATATTTCCATGTAAAGCATCAGTACAGACAGCCAAAATGTTGCTTGTTTTTGTGACGTATATTCTGCTGCTTTTAGAGACCGTGGAGCACTGAATTTAGTCAAAGTGTTGCTTGTTTTCCTCTTATCTGTCTGCACTGATGTTCTGTACTGAAGTAGAATAGATTGAAAAACAAATTGGTGTGCCCTGGCTCCCTAGACTGGATTTTATATTATCCTCAGGGAGTGCTGCCTGCTCTGGCCCTTGGGAGCCCCCCAGGGAAAGGTAATGACCTCTCAGCCTCTCTCAGCTCTTCAAAGACACAATTACTTCTGGTGGGAGAGGTGAGAAAATTGAATTGCAGTACATGATTTCCTGGCTTTCTAATAACCCTTTTTGTAAGGTCATCGTCTTTGCAACAGGAAGACAGGCGGCTGATAAACACACAAAAAGAATTTAGATTTTGATTCCAGGCTGCCAATGTCTTTAACTCCTGCACTGGCTCAGAGCTAGACACAGATCTTTTTCCTTTTATGATCTGTGCACCAGGCTGGGTTGGTTGCAGGGTGCTGTCAGCAGAGGGAGCACAAGGCTGTGGGTTTGTGTGTTTAAAAAGCTGTGTGGAGATACTGCTTAATTTCTTGGCAATGAAGTGTTCATTATTATTATTGAAATCTAAAGCAAGCCTGCTGCCTGTGCATCTCAAAAAAGAATCCCAGACATGGACTGCGTCTTTGTAATGGCCACTGAGGTGTTAACTAATCACAGAATCACCAAGTTTGAAGAAGACCTACAAGATCCAGTCCAACCATCCACCTATCACCAATAGTACTCTCTAAACCATATCCCTCGACACAACATCCAAACGTTCCTTGAACACCTCCTTGACTCCACCACCTCCCTGTGCAGCCCATTCCAGTGCTTGACCACTCTTTCAGACAAGGAGTATTTCCCAACGTCCAGGATATGCCTAGGAAATCTCCCCTGGTGCAGCTTGAAGCCATTCCCTCTGGTCCTATCACTGTTACACGAGAGAAGAGGCCGACCCCCAGCTCACTACAGCCTCCCTTCAGGCAGTTATAGAGAGCCATGAGGTCTCCCCTGAGCCTCCTCTTCTCCAGGCTGAACAACCCCAGCTCCTTCAGCCGCTCCTCACCAGCCCTGTGCTCCAGACCCTCACCAGCTTTGTCGCCCTTCTTTGAACCCACTCCAGGGCCTCAATATCTTTCTTGCAGTGAGGGGCCCAAAACTGAACACAGTACTTGAGGTGCAGGCTCACCACAGCTGAGTACAGAGGGACAATCACTTCCCTGTTCCTGCTGGCAACACCGTTTCTGATGCAGGCCAGGATGCCGTTGGCCAAGAAGGCCACCGGGGCACACTGCTGGCTCATGTTCAGCTGAGCATCAATCAGTTCCCTCAGGTCCATTTCCTCTACACAGTCTTCCAGCCACTCTGCCCCAAGCCTGTAGCATTGCCTGGGGTTGTTGTGGCTCAAAGTGCAGGACCCAGCATTTGGTCTTGTTGAAATCAACGCAGAAGGCAAGTTTTGGCATTGTTTTTTGTAGCATACTTTTGCTAAGGCTTGCAGTGCTGCTGATTGGACTAGATGTCCTTTAAGGGTCCCGTCCAACTCAAATGATTCTATAATTATGATCTTCTAAAGGAATGAGAAGAATGTTGCAGCCTTACATACAGGAGAGGGGTGTTCTCATTTGGGTATTTCTGGAGCACCTATCTGCTGCCATCAGCTTATCCTTTTCTTTTTCTAACCTAACCTAGAGAAAAAGATGTGATTCTTTCCTACTGTGGACTGAAATACCCAGGAGAAGGAAGGAGGAGCTGCACTGGACAACAGACAGTAGTATTTACTGCAGACCTGTTCTGAATTTGGGAGGTTCAGAAGAGGAGGTTTCTTTCCCAAAGCGGCTGCCTTGAGAGCAGTCTCAGGTGATAGCTGCTGCCTAACAGTGACAAAAGGACATATATCAATATATGGTTGAGTGGAGCCTTAGAATTTCAAGCGCTTTTCAGGACTTGACTCAAATTCATTGGCTTTGCAGTCTCACTGGACATCAGTGGAACCAAAATAACTAAACTACCCTGGTGTTTTCCTCTGTAAGCTGGGAAGTGTCACACCTTTCCTTAAAAGATTCATCATTCTTTGACAAAGCCTGCCTGGAGGGCAGCTAAGATAAGCACATCTCGCTCTCCTCTGTCTCCACTTCTGTCTCCAGTGAGCCGACATTTGTGGAAGAGGAGGGCAGTGTTTGTGTGGCTCAGGTGTCAAAGGCTGCAGCAGTCAACTTAAGACATTTTACTTTAAGTTTGAAATCCAGAAAGAAGAAGAATAATACCAACAGTGGTCTTATCTTTGAGCGTGGCTCCAAAGACGATGCAGAGAAGCAGCTTTAGGCTGAAAAAGTGACAAATGGCTTTTTCTCACCAGTGGTGCTGGCAGAGGCAGATAGCTCATGCTCTGCAAGCACTCATCGTTGCTGAAGTATTATCTGCTCTCAGAGAGATTCCAAGTTCAGCCCAGTTCCGCAGGCAAATCTCCCAAAAGTCATTTAGAAGACAGCTGGGAGATGAAGCTGGGCAAATTCAGGTAAGAAATGAGGCATGTATTTTAAAAGTCAGAATGACTCACTATGGCAATGGAGGGTTTTCGTCCCAAACATCAGTTCTTATCGTGAGTAGGCACCTTTCTGGAAGAGCAGCTTCAGCCAAACCTGAGATATTAAGACCAGAAATCTAGGAGACAGTGACAGATGAGATGTCAGATTGCTGCTGGTGGTCCCTTCTGGCCTTCAGCTCAGAATAAAAGCTTGAAGACTGCTATAAGTAGCAGGCAGTTGCCTTGACGATGGTCTTGGCAATCACCCCCCTGTTAAAAAAAACCCATCATCATTCTCTTTGGCAGGACTGGATATTTTGGTCCCTATAATTAAGGAAATATAATGTATTTGTACAAATATATTTGGTCTAATTACTCAGAACACATTTTGCATAGCTCTAAACTATTGTAATAAAGATGGCAAGGTGATATTAGGCTGCTCAGAGCTTTCCTGTTTTGAGTTGTCATGGGCAAATATATCTTCAATACCCTTGCCAGGAACAGAGGGAGCAGACGGTGCTGCTGCTTCAAATTGTGGAAGTGAGAGGTTTTGTGCACAAGGCATCTCTTCCAGGGCGCTGATGTTTCCTGCTTGTCCTTTTGTAGGAAGATCCGCAGCTATTATTTCTTAACCAGCAGACCCAATTTCATTTCAGATACTGGAAGCTCTTCAACTCCAGGCAAGGAGTGGGTGGACTAAAAGTGCTATTACACTCAGCCTGGCAAAAGAAATGGGGCTCTTTCTTCTCCCACGTTCACCAGCAACTCTGCTGACATCAACTTGGTTGTCTGTGGTTTACAGCAGTGTGGGAGGATAACAGAGACCTTACGTTTAATGGGATTGAAGTGCAGGTGGCCAGTCCTGTGCACGGGTGAGGCAGCGCTTCAAGGTGATATATGAGCAGCACTGGCTAATTAAAACTCACGTCCTAATGGTAGGCAGTATTATTTCTGTTCTCTATGAGAGAGTAGGAAGCTAAGTGAGAAGATGCTAAGCAGTTGAAGGTCGTGTAAACTGTGTCCATCCAGGTGCTCCTCCTTTAGCACTCATGCTGTTTTGTTTCAGCATCATTGCCAGCATCCATGTTAGGCATCCTAGTGTACAGACAGGAGACAGTAACATCTTTATCTTGTCTAGCAGAGATAAAAAAAACTTGAGATATCCTGCTGATAAAAATTCTGCTGGTGGATCTTTTTTTTTTTTTTTCTCCCAACAGCAACACAGGAAAAAAAAAAAAAGAAAAAAAAAGGAAGGAATAGGAAAAGAGATGCTATAGCAGACAAGACTCGGCCTATGGACTTCTGCCTCTGTGCTGTACAATCAGATCACTTAGTGCTTTGTAGGTCAAAATCAACACCTCCGATTTTCCTCTGTATTTGATAGTCTGAGCAGGTCTTCCTGCATTGGTTCCCTACCTGCCCTTTTAGAAACTGACTGCTGAATCCAGCATCAGCTCCACTTGCTGGATGCAGACAAAGCCTGGCACAGCAGTGCCTCAATGAAAAGCATTTGTGTCTTTTAGAGCTCTATGGTAGGAGTTATGTCAGGGAGCCTCTTCTCTCCTGTCTCAGTATTCACTCTCTCTATTCAGCTCTCTCTGACTTATTTACATTTGAACAATATTGGGTAAGTTGCTGAATTTGGGGAGTCAGAGTCGAGAATGGAACCTCTTTCTTGCTACAGCCACTAAACTACAGCACAGTAAACTACAGCAGGTGTCAAATGAAAAGTAATTTTTTGTTTCTTTTGCTAGCAGGATCCTTTGTTTTCCCTTTAGCTGGACCTTGTGAAAGCAGTGTGAAGACCAAAGCAAGAGAAAACCACTAGATCCAGGAGCCATGGAGCTTCCCAGCTACAGCAAGCAGCTGCTGCAGCAGCTGTACACTCTTTGCAAAGAACAGCAGTTCTGCGATTGCACCATCTTTGTTGGGACTGTTCACTTCAGAGCACACAAGGTTGTTTTAGCTGCTGCCAGCCTGCTTTTTAAATCTTTGTTGGACAGCACAGACACCATTTCCATTGATGCTTCCGTGGTGACACCTGAGGAGTTTGCATTGTTGCTGGAGATGATGTATACCGGCAAGCTCCCAACAGGGAAACACAACTTCACCAAAGTCATCTTTGTGTCAGATAGTCTGCAGATGTTTGATGTGGCTGTTAGCTGCAAAACCCTCCTGAGAGACCTCATCAGCTGTTCAACTCAGGATCAGGTAGAAGTCTCTGCCCACACAGCAGACTCATCTGGAAGCAGTGCTGAAGCTGATAACCTGCCCCAATCTGAAAAACCTGCTGCTGAAGGAAAAACAGATGCCCTGCACCCTTCTGGCCCTGGAGAAGCAGAGATGGAAGCAGATATTTCTCTTCCTGAGCAGGAGCTGACTGTGAATCACACCTGGCTTCACCAGGATGTGATGCTGAGCAGCTCGGGGTCCCTCCGGGAGGATTCAGGCTCTTGTGCTGCCCAGCCTGCCTGCACAGAGCGTGGTTGCTGTGTTGAAGTGGAGCCTGCTGAGCCTCTGGAGAAGAAAGGAAGAGTGAGTGGTTTAGGTGAGCCTTGACAGGATTGCCTTTCAGTGATTTGCACTTGAGTTGCTTTACCTTTTTTTTGTCATGGGGGATCTTTTTCTCTGTTTCATCTTTTCAATTTGCTGTGGGTTGGTAACAGCACTGACATGTGCCCCTTTTCTGTAGGGATTTTCTTCATTTGGCACAGTGCAATGCCATCCTTTGGCCTTTGTGGTTGTTTTGCTCTTAGCACTTTACCAGAGCTATTTTGAGCAAAACTTTTCTTATCTATTCATCTTTGTATAGATTAATATCTTATCTATTGCATCTCATGTATAGTGGGATCTGTGTTAATGCAACACATGAGGTTTGTAATTCAATCTTTATAGCAGTAAGTGAACAGAGTTGCCTGCTAATGCTACTTTATCTTTTAAACTCATGTTCAGCATGGGAGGGAAACAGAGGCTGCACTGGATTTAAGATAAATGTTCCATTTATAACTTGTGTTAAATAAACTGTTGGTTTTTCCTCCAGGCTGTGTGATATCTTTAGAAGGGATTTGTGAGTCACAGTTTCCATGTTACAGCCAATGTGCTGTTACAAACTGATGCTTTTCAATCACATCCCGCTTTCTGTGAATCCCTTCAATTAGCAAATAACTCATCTTGTTTCTCTCTCACAGCAGCAGCGAGCAAAAGCTGTAAACTGGATTTCTTTCTTCGATATGAAAGTGTTTTCTCAGAGGCCCTTTCTGATGCCCAAGCCGTGCTGAGAAGACTAGAAGAGTGCAGAGAAATTGATGCCTCTCAAAGGGAGGTAGGTGTGTTTATTGGATAAATAATACAAGTCTTTTCTTCCCCACCCTGCTGTGGGCTAGAATAGTTCCATCCCTGCTTAGGAAATCTTTTCATAGGGAAACTGGGGCTCTGGTGCTTTGTTGTTGGAAGGGCAGATTGCGCTCACCTGAACGATGCACCCAAGCAACATGTGAGACAAAGCTGCCTGTACATGTGGGTGATAAAGTGCATGTCCTGCCCCAAAGACATCTTTCCTGTGCTAGGAGAGCTCCAGCACTCCTCCTGTTTGTGGCATTTGCTTCAGGAACTGTATCCACATGGGAATGACTGACACATGGGATCCCAAAATAGATTTCCTGTGCCCACGGTGAGGGCTTGCTGCGGAGCAGCTGCTCTGCACCATGTTGTGCAGGCTGCTCACGAGGAGCCTTATGGGTGGGGATGGATACAGGGCATGCTGGCCTGCTGTCTCATGGTGCTTCTGGCAGCATTCAGCTTGAAAAGTTGTCGTTGCAGATGAGTGATGCTCAAGTTATTGTTGGAAGATGTTTGAGTGTAGCACTGAGTTGGTGCTAAAAGGGATATTCTGGGCTATGAACAACAGATACCAGCCCTCGTACAAGGCTTTGAAAGCAGGGAAGTCCTGGATTAGGGGACTGAGATCTCTGATCTTAGAAGCTTACTGGGTGGGAAGCCATCTGGGTTTGAATCACCTGGACCCTCTTGTACCAGCATAACTGTGATATGCCAAGACATCTTTCTGTTGAGGAAAACTGAAGCCAACGTGTTTATTAGAAAAAAGATATGTGACAGCAGGTAGGAGAATTCCCTCAAGTCAAGGAGTACAGATTTATTTTCTGATAAGCCTTTGAATGTTGATGGGTTGGAAGTCTTTGTTCCCTTAGCAACTGGCCCCTTTGACAGCGTTGAACTTATCTGGGGCTCTAAGAGGTGAGATGTGGGTCCTAATTCATGGTTATGTAGCAAAGCCCAAGCCTGGCCAGACTGACAAGCACCTGTGAGTGTGTTGCTCTCAGCATGCCTCTGGAGGATTATGTTTTTGTGTATTCATTCATCTTCCAGATTAGAAAACCGTCAGGGTTAAAGTTGTCCCAGCTCTACACGTGGGCAATTGGTGCTGAAACTGGAGCAGTGCCCCTTCAAAAGTGCTGAGCCCTCACAATGCAGACAGGTGCTGCCTGGGCCAGCGTGCCCTCCTCACCCATGTGCACAATCTCACATGCCCGGCATGCATGCTGCCTTGCTTCTGTGATGGTTAAACAGCCCTATTTTTCTGTTGCTTTGCAGTAACTGTAATGCTTATTGTGTCTCCAGCACTGTGAATGCGTAGCAGATGGGGTTGGTGGGCCCATCTATGCCATGTGCCCTGCCTGCTTTGCTCCCGAAAGAGCTATTGCTGTAGGATCCAAATGGGGAGAGTTCAGAGACAGTGTGGGTATCTGACTGCAGAACAGCACCTGGGCAATTTTTCTGTAGCTATAAATAAATGCTGAATAAATGAGAAATGGATTTTCTTTAAGCCTCGCAGAAAAATCACTTCTCAGCTGCAACAAGCATGAAAAGTGTTAGCCCCAAAGGCAGTGGGGAGAGGAGGGGGATTGCAGCCCATTCTAAGTAAGGGCTTAGGAGAAAACTCTCAGCTCAGCCCATTCTGTCGCTCTCTGAGCTCCCTGCTGGGATAAGCAGCATCTGTCGGCACCGGCACGACTCTGAGCTCTGCTTCCAGCAGAGGGTGTTGCTTTTTCCCGTAAGGGCCCGGTGTTTTCTTTGCGGAAACACTGTGGTGTGTTTCAAAGTCGTGCTTAAAGAGCAAGTTTAGCTGAGAAGAGCACAGTTCAGGATGTGTAGCAAGGGCTGAAATTATGGCAGTGGTAAAAAGTCAATGGATTTTTTTTTCCCCCTCTTGTTTTTTCTTTTTTTTTTTTCTTTTAATTTCCTTTTTATTTCACTACTTATTTGCTTGAAGTCTCTCGGGTACCTTGGTGCAAGTGAAAGCCAGTTTGGAAGACAGTGAGATGGCTGTGGGTGCAACCATGCGATGCAAGGAGCTGGCTTTTCTTCCTGCTGAGCACTCAGGTGGGGAGTGCTTGCCGTGCTGCAGAGGAGAGCTCCCATCCCCTGTGCACATCCTTCTGCTCTCAACTCCGTCTCTATCAGCGAGCAGTTTTTGACAACAAAGCCCAGGCAGGCACAGCACTGGGGCTTGGAGTGTTGGTGGAGATGCTGCAAGCCTGCCTGTTAAAGCTGAGGCTGGTCTGGCTCCTCAGGTTTCAGTGAGGCTTTGCCTTGGATGTCACTGTTTCTGTTCCTGTGCTCATCCATCCATGGGTGCCTTGTTGCCAGCAGACCCACAGAATAAGGGGTTGTGCTTTGCTCCCCTCAGGTGTCACTGCTTTATTTCCTACCGCTGAGGTTTGTGGCTTTGCTTTTGTCAGAGCTTTTACTTTTCTCTAAGTTTGCTGCTACTTTCTGCTTTCTGTGCTGAAAAATGCAGACGAACCCTTGTAAGTTGGTTTTCTATTTAGGGAGATGTGATTTTTTGGGGGAGTTGTTTTTTTGTTCTGAAGTCTCTCTCTGTAACTCGCATAAACTATTCCTATCTAATTTGGTTCTGGCCTGGATGAAACCTGCTTGGAAATGAGAACGAGTCTGAAATTGCAGTAATTTGGGGAAGCGTAGAAGAGCTTTGCTGGTGTCAAGTCTTATCTTCCTGTGCTTTCTTAGAGAAACTCAATTCAAATCATTGCACAGCTCATTTGTTCCCTCTGCTTCTGGTTTCAGATGAAGTGGGGAGTGTTGATTCTCTAGCGCAGAATAAGTGTCACTGTGCTTGTGGAGCATTTCCATTGCATATGGGCCTGTCCAATTATTGCTGTCCTTCATTTGCAGCTGCAGGAATTTCTGGACGCGGCATAAAAGTTTCCCTTTATCTCCTGCATCCTGATGAGAAGTGCTGGCTTGTGTCTTTGCTTGTTTTAATGGTGACAAAGCTGGCTAAACATTTCCCTTGTTCTGGTATGTTCGTGTGGAAGTTTTGGCTGAGTTTTTAAAAGTGGAACCAGTGTCCTCTGCTCTCTCTTGATCCCTCCTATCACTTGAGGAGCTTGTGTTGCCCTGAAGCTGTTGTTTAGGAGAGCTCACTCAGATAATAGTTGGTGAAGTGGTTTTCTGCTCGGATCATTGGCACTTGACGGTGAATAGAAGTAGAGATGAGGTTTGAAAAGCCAGAGCAGTGCTCCTCCATCTACAGGGAAGAGGCAAGGCTGCAGCAAACGGGTGTGATGGTGTAGGGACTGAATGTATTGGGAAAGAAATTTCTCGTTGTGTGTGATTGTTTTGGCGCTGAGCTGGATGTGTTGTGAACACCACCACTGATGCCTGCAGCACGAGCCCAATTTTGCAGTGGGCATCGATCCTTTTTGGTGCCACAACTCAAGCTGAAGCCATGTCTTGGTGACTCTGCTGCCCTGCCCAGAGGGTCTGGAAAGTGAATGTGTGCTGCTGTGTACCGATGTGGCTATGAAGGATTTTGCAAATATTCTGTGCAGTTAAAACCTAATGGATGAGGCTGTAATGCGTGGGAACCTTATGAGTAAGTGGAAGCTGTGATTCCAGATAATATAGGTATTTCTCCAGCTCTTCCAGGTTCTCTGGGAATTGTTATTGCTTCAAAGTGTGTCTAAAATGCACTGTGCACTCTTTCTAAACAATACTAAAAGGCTGTTGTTCCCACTGAGCAGTGAGTCTGAGGAAAGGTCTTCCAGAAAGAAACTATAAATAGCAGAGCCTTTCCCTTTCTCAAAACTCAGTTCTGCTAATGAAAACCATGCACCGAGGAAGGGATGTTAACTGAAGCTCTGGGTAGTCATTCTGCGCTGATTTTAATTTTAATTAAGGCTTTTTTTCTTTATAACAGAGCCCTTCATGTCCATGTCTCTCCGTTTGGCAGGAAAAATGCTGTTAGAGGGTAAGAGCTGGGGCTCCTGCAGCTCTCCCTCTGCAGATGCTCTTTGCAATAGGTCATCGCACTGTCACGCTGCCCTAATATGTGAGCATTTACACCTGCTAGGAAAAGCAAGTCCACCATCCCCCTGGTGCGGCCTCAAGCAGTTACATTCAGTCTTTTTATCATAGAAATAAAAATGACAATGACAGCAGAAAATGGCCGTTATCTTGGGAGCTGGGCTAAGCTCTCCACTTCAAAGGTACTTTTATAGCATCCCTGGAGTCTCTAATAAAGGATGCCTGCTCTGAAAGGCTGGCATCTCTCATGGAGAGCTGGGGAGTGTGTGTCTATAGGGGCAGTGTTTACAGCGTTAAAGGGCTCCAGGGAAATGGGAGCAAGAGTTCCAGCTTCTTTCTTTTCCTTTTATTTCCATCAATGTGCAGGCATGTTTGCCTCTGGTTGCCATGTGGGGTCACAGGAGTGGATTTTGGAGCTCTGAGCTTGATTGCCAGGTGTGCAGAGAGCCCACAACACAGCACTTACGCGCCTTATCTCCAAAGCTTAAGCCCAAAGCAGTCGCTGGGAGACGTGACTCCTCTATGACTTCAGAAGGGGGATTCCTGAAGTCCCACCAAAATGCATTCTGCTTTCTGTGCGTGTTCTCTCCTTGTTCTGCGGTGAAATCTGCTCTTTATGTCAGCTTGCATTAGGCAGTTGACTCTGTTACTAAACCTTTCCTGTGTTTGCCTGTTTTAGGTTGTGCTCACCTGTCTGGCAGAGGCAGGGGAACAGTCAGTGTTCACGAAGCTGTTGAGCAAAGTGAAGGATGCTCACACTCTGGATGCTCAGACCCTTGTGTCTTTACTGAAGCTGTTTCAAGATGTGAATCCCAAGCTGAGAGCGGCCCTGCTGGAGAGGGAGCAGGGCAGTGGAGAGGTCCTGCAGCAAACAGGTATAGAGAATTGGACACAGCTTTTGGCAAAGTGAGTGGGTAACCTTACAGGCAAAGCTTCAGAAGATTATTTGTGTCCCCTTGGCAGGCTGCAGTGCTCTAGCATTTGTTCAGAGCTTGTATCCTTACTCATATGTGGGAGGCTTATTGTGTGCTGGCCAAGATCCTGGAGTGTTTCTGCTCCACAGCAGTGGGGTGCAGGCAGTGCAGGGCTCTCCCCATTGCTGCCTGCAGGGTTGGATCGATGGCTGCACAGCCAGCATGGGCTGGAGCACAGCTGAGCCTTGGGATTGAAAGCTCCTTTCTTACTTGAGTCTGACACAAAGCAGTGGCCTTGCAAACCTGGTGTTAACCTCCAGCTTGCTTTATGGCTTTGTGCTCTGTTAGATAAATGAGACGTTTTCCTTTCATAGAGTTTAAAGAGAATCGTAAAGTGGTTTTTCTCTGCTGCTTGTGCTTGGGATGAGCTTTGCTATTCACTTAGATCTTTCACAGAGTCTCACTCGCTTCAGGAGCCTGTCAGTTCCTTCAGACTGACTTGTTTCTTCTTCTCTTGTGCTTCTGAATCCTTTTCTCCCCAGAGAGTGCAGAAGAGGGAGAGATGCTGACCGCTCGTTTGCTGGGATGCAAGGAGGAGCTAATCCAGAGCGTGACACAGCTGAGCCCCATTGTAGAGTTCTTGGAGGCAGCAGAAGAGGGATTCCTGACCACCGCAGAGAAGCGGGTAACAAATCTCAGATAAGGGAAGCTCTGTGGGTGAGGGTTGTATGTGTGGGTCTGCCAGGCACTGTCTTTCCACACGGTTTGCCCAGTGGTGCTCCAGTCTCACCTGGTGATTTCTCTCTGCGCAGCATGGACTGCTTATGTTAGCTGTCTCAGTTGCTTCCGTGCTGAACTGAATGGGAATACCGAGAGCTGGACAGCAAAAGTGTAACCTCAAGACCAGGAGGAACACTGTCCAGTATGCCAATTTGTCCCTGAAAGCAGAAACTGGGGCAAAGGAGGCAGCTGGTGTTTCTCACAGTCTCTTTTTGTGAGCCTGAAGAAGGCTCTGTAATGCAGTTTGTTTTCAGCACAACCATTAAAATTGTGTGCTGCCTGCACACCAGTTATATCCTTGTAAATTCAGTCATCAGCTTGCCTTTAGCTGACTCCTAGGTTCTCTCTTCTTTAACTCTGAGCACACAGTTGCCTGCAAGTGAAGCACATCCACTGACAGATATATATATATATATTTTTTTTTGATGACTTGAGTGCAGCAGTTGGTGTGGAGGACTACTGCTTTCCCGCAAGCAATTGCATTATGTATGCAGATTTGCAGAAGCCATAAAGAAAAAAAAAAACATCAACCCAACATTGTGCACAATCTGCTTTCTTTTGTGTTTTGAGGGGAGCTGCCTATACCCTGCCTGTGAAGCTGAAACTTGCAGGTGTCCTAGCATGCTGCGTTCAGTACACGGCTTGCAGACCTCCTGTGCTATTTTGTCACATCAGTTAGTTCCCCTGACATAGGATTATAGCAAGAGGAAAGCACTGTTGTGCTCAGTGGCATGAATGATGTCTGCTTTCTGTCTGAGTGAGCCTGACCAGAGCCATGACAGGCTGGCTGAAAATGTTTGCTCTTCTTATAAGTGCCTTGATTTTTGTCTTGCTCCCTTGCACGCAATCCCTGATGAGGTTTCCAGCATGGGGCAGCCTGGAGGATGGCCACAGCTTGTAGAAGGGCCAAAGAAAATGCTAGGGATACCCAGAGTTGCCATAATTCTGACCCTTGGGTATAGCACCTGGTAGCACTCAATTGCATGATCATACATTCTGGCATTCACAGGGCTTCTGCCTTGGTACAGGGGTAGTTTTATTCAGTATTACTTCTTGTCCTTTCTGGTTGCTCTCTGCTCCCTCACTGTTTGCTGCAGAGCGTCCAAACCCTGCTCTGAATACAAAATCCTTCTCTTCTCAATGGGTTCTCAAGCACAAACGCTCTTGTTTTAGCTCAGAGGTTGCTGACAAATAACAAATGTATTTGCAGGGGACCTCAGTGAGACTGGGTACATAGCTGTACACTGGAAGGTGAGGCCCAGGAAAATAAGGCAGAAATTGCTATATGATATGTAGACTGACCTGAGGGGCAGGGAACCTTTGATACCATTTTTTATTATCTTTAAGATATCCTTTATTTGTTTGTTCTGTTTTTTTTTCCCCCTGGACAACTGGAAACGTGCATAATTAATTCAGAAGTTGACTTGATTGAACAGCGGGGCTGTTGCATATCTCAGGTGTGGAACATGGAGTTATCAGCCACCTCTGAAGGTCTCATCTTACTGAATAACATGAGAGCTCTGGGCTGGCAGAGATAGGATCTAGTACTCCAAGGTTTCATAAAGATGAAACTTTTCTTCTTGCAGTCACTCCCTCAGCAGACACACATTTATTCAGCAGACAAACTTGGATAAAATGAAAGAGCAGGATAACACTTATGTGTGATGTCTTAAGTAGTTGCAAAGTTCAGTGTGACCAATCCTCAGTACAGCCCTGAACCTGGAGCAGCGCAGTAGCTGGTAAAAACATCCATCCTTTCTTTCTGCACATGAGTAAGAGCTCCTTGCTAGGGTTTATGGGGTAGGGTTAATGACAATGCAAACAAGGTTGCTTGCCATTGTGAGAGCAATCCTAACTGGGCAAAAGTGGTCAACAAGAGCCTCAAAATCACAGCCAGGGCCATCTGTTCTGGGCCTGCTGGAATGTAGCACAGAAACTTGTCTGGGAGCAGCAACAGGTTGTAGTCTGAACTCTTCATAAGGATGCTGTTCTTGTACCCCTCTTGTGTTCTTGGAAAAGATGACTTCAAAATGAGTGATCAGGGGTCATCTCGGTGTGAATTAAATGGGAGATTCGCTAACAGAGGTTTTTGTTATAAAAGGACAGATTTTTAGAAATGAGAGAAACTAATTAATGAGTTCAGCTTCTCATAAGAGCTCAGGAGGAGCTGTTGGATTCGTTTCTTTCATGTTAAAGGTATGAGAACTGTCTGAAGTTTGTTTCCTCAACCAAAGAGGAGAATTTGTACAAGTTGCAGACCTGAGGGAATAAATAACTTGAAGAGTATTAGACCAAGTGGAGAAGCTGCCAGGATGGCTGCAGTGGCCTACAGATAAAGCAGTTTGCTTCATAGGTCTGAAAATGTCTGTGAGAAGGGGATCTTGCAGCTCGTCAGGCTACTGGACATACACAGCATATGTTGAGTGAAGAAGCAAACAACTATTCAATCAAGTGGAAAAAAAAAGAGGATAGTGAGAGGAGATGACCCACAATCTCATGGCTGAACAGAGGGACAAATGCAGTAGAGCATTGCAGAGTTACAGGAATGGAAATTTCCTGCGGCTGAACTGAAACCACGACTCAAAGGGTGTAGGGGCAGCAGGCTGGAGGAACAAACGCACACCTCACATGGCTGTAAGAGCAGTGGCAAGGTTTATGCTGCATTTTTCAAGCTGGGAGTAGTCCCTACAATTGGAGAGCAGGACATACGTGTAGAAAGAGGGAAGCAGCGATCCAAGCAACCAGGTCTATGGCTGCACAGGAATATGCACTGGGACAGGCTGGAAGGCTTGTGTAATTGAAGCACTGCATGTAATCAAAGAAATGGAATAAAATGCAGCAAGGGTGTTGGAGTAAATTGTTTCCGCCTGACCTGGAATCTTTATTTGATGAGATAAAATTGGGGTTTTCTGCCTCAATCTAGACTTGAGCAAAGCGTTTGAACTTCATGTGGGGAAATTGTTAAAGCAAAGGAAATCTTGATATTAAAAAGAGGATATAGCTTATTGGGAGATAACTACAGGTTGTGCTGAAGGCAGGACTGACATGTTGAAGCAAGGTTACCAGCAGGTTTCATGATTAATTGCTAATGCTGTTGACACAAAAATATCAAAATGTGGTAGGAAGACTTGGTGATGAGCAAAGCCATGAGCTTTCCTCTATATGGAGGAGAATCTGCAGGTGGGAGAAGGATAACATGGCTGGAGAGATGAGCAGTGAGAGTAGGAAGATGGAAGGGTGCAAATTCAGAACAAGAACTAAGACTAAAACCTTGTCTGAAATACCGTATGCAGTTCTTGTCTTCCTCCAAAAAAGATGAATTTGTATTGAAGTAGAGTCAGTTGTTAAGATCAGGGAAGTGGAGAAGCTATTTTATGAGAGAAGCTGCCTTATTTGGTCAAGTGAAATGAAGACTGAGAGGGAATATGATCCTGCTTTTATAAAGAAATTGCAGAGAAGAATAGGGTAAACAGAGAGTTTAGAAGAGCTTTTTAAGCTAAAAGATAATGTTGGCAGATGAACAAGTGGGTATACACTGGCCATGAATAAATTTAAACTGAAAATTAGAGGAGTCGTCTGGGGAATGAAGCTGTGGACGAGCTTCCCAACCTGAGCAAAGGGAGCAAAAATATAACTTTTTTAGGACAGATACTAATAATTTTATTAACGGGCCGTGGATCTACCAGGTTTCTGTCTGTGTGTGTACACTTCTGTGATGCCCTGATGTGACTGGCTGTCTTTACTGGTTGTGCTGGGGAGCTGCTACAGCATACTTGAACTAGAGTGATTATATCTCATGGATGAGGTGTCTCGTGTGGACTCGTCATAAAAATAATCATTCAGTTAATAGGGCGTTTATTTAATGAGTCTCCTTTTTTTGTCTCCTTGTCTTCAAGTGACAAGCAGAAAAAAATGAAGGGAAATGAGGGAAAAGAGACTGCCAATTTAGAAAGTCTTTGCTAAAAATATTTAGTGAAGAATTGTTTTGAACCCTGTCTTTGAGTCTTTTTTTGATTCCTTTGAAGAGATGTTTTCTGTTCATCAGACATTTCCAAGATGTAGACTTGGTGTAAGAACCCCCCCGGGGTACTTTTCAAGGTGCCAACTCATAGAATCATTGAGGGTGGGAAAAGACCTTCAAGTCCAACCATCCAAATGACCTACAAGCCTCACCACTGAACTATGTCTCCTGGTGCCACATCTACACATCTCTTAATTAATCCCAGGGATTCCAGGGAAGTCTGTCACTTCCATGGGCAGCCCCTTCCAATGCTTCATCATCTCCATAAGGAGATTCTTCCTGGTAGCCAATCTGAATGGTGGGTATGGATTTGTTACATCGTGATACTGTCCCTTTTTCTTTAGTGTTGTTTAGATCCAAGAATTTGAAGGAAGTGCCAGCAGTTTCTTGTCTGTTTCTTTGTTACAGGTAGTTTTGAATTGCTGTGAGGACAAATCCCAGAGGGAAGCCATGGACAGTCTGCTCAAGAAGGTGGAAGAGGAGAAAACCCTGAAAGCTGAAAGTTTGGTCAAGCTTCTGAGAGCTGTGAAAGCATCGTTCCCTGGTCTCCATCTTTTGCTAGACAACTTGGAGGTAAAAGCAGACATCTCTGATGGCAAAGGTATGATGGCTACATTAAATTCACATGTATGGGGGCTTAGTGAAGGGAATTTTCAGGAAGTCTGGATGGTTTTTTGCACCTCATTATGCTCTTATAATCCTATTTTCACGTCAGAGGAATAGGATGCCCATTTTATGCAAACAAAACAGATCTGAGACCACTGATTTGAGAGGGTTTGGCTAGAAAACAGTCCATTGCCTTGCAATGAAAGTTGCATCAGGGGAGGTTCAAGTTAGATATTAGGAAAAATTAGGAGAAAGTCATTCTCAGAAAGAGCGATGAGGTATTGGAATGGGCTGCCCAGGGAGGTGGTGAAGTCACCATCCCTGGAAGTGTTCAAGAACCATGGAGATGTGGCACTGAGGGGTGTGGTTAGTGAGCACGATGGGCATGGGTTGGGGTGGGACTGGATGATCTTGGTGGTCTTTTCCAACTTTAATGATTCTGTTATGGTCACTGATTTGTAATCTTCTGGATATCCCACATTCAGTGGCCCCGTTAGACGTCTTGGAGTGCTACTCCTCTTGTTGCTGGGTGTATATTTTTGTTGTTGTTGTTTTTTTTTTGCTTGCCTGTGGTGCTGCCAGGACTTGGACTCCTCATCTTTCTACTGGTGGAACAGCTTTCGAAGTATGAGTGGGTGTAGGCACAAGTCTGAGCAATTCAGATAGACTAGCAAATTTCACCAGCTCTGAAGTCACTAAAAAATTAAAAACTAAATTAATATGCAGTGAAATGTAAATTACTGTTTAATAGAAAGCAAAACTGCACTCATAATGCTGATAACTTCCTCTGTAGCAAACATTCCCGACAGGCAATTTGCTTTGTCATTTGTTAAGCACGATTGCTTTTTTGAAACATCAGGCTCCCAACATGCTTAATTATCTAGTGGTAATACCCATTCCAAGGAGGAGCATTCCTTAATTACATAGAGTTGAATCTTCTCAAATTGCAGCTTGAACAAACAGAAGCACAAATATTTCTTATCATGGAAATGAAGAGGGAGGGAATGATCTGAGCCGCCAGCGGCTGCCTTTGCTGTCCTGTGCTGTGGTGCTAACAGACTCACATGGAGCTCACAGCAGAGCTGAGTGCATTTGTGGCAACTCAAGGCTGTGTAATAAAATTAGATGCATTTTGATAGAAGAAGGGGAGAAATATAAAAACATAGGATCACTTGAGTTGGAATGAACCATTAAAGGCAATCTGGTCCAGTCCCTTGCAGTGAGCAGGGACAGCCACAGCTCCATCAGTGCTTAGAGCCCCTCCAACCTGACCTGAATGTCTCCAGGGATGGGGCACCCCACTGCCTCTCCTGTTATTTGTTATCTGTGCCCTCATCTATGTGGGATGCATGCAAGTCAAAACTTGCAGAGCTAAATGAGATTCCCTTAACTTCACCAAGGAGCAACTAAGCTGTCTCCAAAAGGTCTTTGTCCAGGGAGTTTTTCATATAAGCTTAAAACCATCCATTGATTATTCCACAGATCACCACTGCTCTCTTCCCCACCTGGGAGAGCTTTCTCTTCTTACTTTGCATTGTATGCATTCTGGATCCCAAGGACTATATATCTTTTTCACCAGCCTGTAGTTACTGTGAGTAATTGAACTTTCTGTTTGGTGCTGAACCAAAATGATTTAAAAACCTAAGCACGCATACAAAAAAAAAAACACACATGCACAGATGTCCCGGATGAACTACAGCTTTTTATTTTTGTTTCTCTTACAAAAGTGTAACTGTGCATCTTCACCTCCAATTCTGTAACTCCAACAGTGGAAAAAAAAAACCAACACACCAAAAACCTTTAAGGCTTTCAGGTTCATCTGTTTGGCAGTTCCCAGTTTTATGTATCAACTGGTCTGGAGACGAGTACAATCATAGATTATTTTGGGTGCACAGCATACTGTCCCAAATCTTTTCATTACCCTGGGTGAAGGCTAGTCCTTTTCCTTGAGTTAGTTCATTGTGTTCTGCTACTGTGATGTCTACTAAGGATTGTGCTGTTACTCTGCAGTTACTGTATCTCAGACTCATCAGGTCAAGTCTGGAATCAGATGTACGAGGAACGAATTAGGCTAAACTTGTATTTTTTTGTGCACAAGAGAGAAGAGGGTGTTACTGCTATTTTGCAATCCCAAGTCTGGTTTGTGTTCCCTTAACATTTTCACCAAAGGCAACTCAGCCCACTCAGTTCTTGATTATGTTGGGCCATATGGGTGTTTGCAAAATGTTGCTGTGTTTGATAGTTGCACGCCACTCAGACGGAGCGTGCTGCAGAGCTCCTTCGTGGTGGAGTGGATCTAAGACTCGATTAAAAACTGCCTTCAGTGAAACTGAAGTTAAGAGTTAGTGGGAACTTTTTGCTAGCAGGACATCAGAATACACTAAAACACACATATATACACACATTTTCCCACCCTACTTGGTTGTAAACGAAGGTGAAACCAAATGTCCTGAGAGTAAGTGGTTGGCAGCCCTGCCTGTGGCAAATGTCTTGGAACAAGATGATCTTTGAGGTCCCTTCTAACCCAAGTCATCCTATGACAAGGGAGACCTGGCAACCTTGGTGTTTTCAAGCCCTCTGTAGCCCTTGAAGCCCTTTGGGAAGATACTGTGGTTGAGCTGTTCTTATTCCTTCACTTGCATTCAGCCAAATGGAGTTTGGAGGATTATGGAGCCCAACTGTTGAGACGATACCAAGAAAGGTTAGTGGAGCACCTCACGGACACCCAGACACTGCTGCGTGGCATTTCTGCTGCACAGAGCCTAGCTCCTGCTGACAGAGAGGTAAGCAGTCTCCTGTCTGTGTGTTAAAGCTGATACTGGAAGCAAGGTGTCACAAGGACTTGATTTACTGGTTGTCATGGCTTGGTTTTGGGGCAGTCCTCCAGCAGGATTCAATTTAAAGATTCCTCCTTAGCATCAGATAATGGAAACGAAGGAGTTGTGTGCTGGAAGGTGAAGATGGGCGAGGAAGAATGGCTGATCTGGGGACTGAGGAGAGATGAAGCAAGGAAATGTGCGATGTGTTTCATCAAAAGGGTTTTGAAGTGGTTGTTGCTTGGGTTGTATTGTGAGCCAGGTTTCAAGCAGGGCAGGAGTAAGGGAAGGCTGGGGCTGGGGCAAACCATGGCCTTGGCTAGGGCCGTGCTGGGCAGATGGATGAAGTCACTCGTTAGCACCTCACTGATGATCTTTTGAAGGCAATGGAACAGATTGTGAAGTGCGAGACTGGCTCAGGTGGCTTCATCTCACTCGTGTCTGCGGCACTGGAGGAGCAGTCTCTGTCTGTTTCTGTGATCTGGCAGCTGCTGCTGGCTGTGCGAGAGGCCGAGCTGCCGCTGAACGTGCTCATGGAGGAGATCCAGAAAGAACCAGGCGCAGAGCTTTTCTTCCAAGCAGGTAATGGCCTCAGTCTCCTCTGCACTTTTCCCACTGCTGGCAGAATGTACTTTCTAACTCCTTCCTCTTCCCTGCTGCAAGTTTCACAGACCCTTTTACGCTCCTTCCTTTGGTGTCTGGAAATACTTTTTTTCCAGTGTGTGTCAGAAGCCTGTGTCAGTTGGTTATATGCTGGAAAAGCACTTCCATTCACAAATGCCACTACTTTGTTTGTGGCTCTGTGTGTTACAAGGGCTATAAGGTTTTGTTGTGAACAAACCTTTTGAGAGCTGGCTGCCATTGTGTGCTAAAAAGCAGCTGAAGGCCTGTCAGACTGAAAACATGGGTTAAACTGGAGGTCTGTGTGCAGCCTCTCCCCTGTCCTCCCAAGACATCTGGCCTCTGGCTTTGAGTTTCCCTGCCAGTTGTAGGAATCTGTCATTGCATTTTCGTACTTGAAAACATAACCTGTGCTCCCCCCTCCCTGCACAGTTGCTGAAATCTCCTAAAAATTAGTGGATTTGGGATGAATGAGAGGGGGGAGGCTGTGCATGTGTCTGTACATGAAGCTGAGGTTTACTTTCCCATGGTCAAATGCCTGTAGAATCTGCATCTGAACTCTGTTGCTTCTGTGCTCAGTGCAGAGAAATCAGCACTTCTGGTGCATGATGCATGTGACTCCTTTTTATGTGATATCCTTGGATGAAGCATTGCTCTGCAAAATGTCAAAATGGGATATCTCAAACTAGGGGAGAGAAGAAATCCTGTGTGTTGGGACAGTTGTGCTTGCCTTTTGAGGTTGTTAGCATCTCATTCAATAATGTGCTTTGGAAAACCTGATCTTCTCACTCAGTGTTGTGCAAAGACTGAGAAGTGAGGTCTGCCAGATTGCTGTGTTTTAGGCTGGATGTCTGTGAGGCAGTGAATGTAACCAAAGTTTGCCTGGAGCTGCTCCCTGTTCCCTGCTCCACAAAGAAAGGACTCCTGCTGTTAACAGATCACCTTTAGCTAAGCAAAGCTACGTTTAGGTTCTCCTTGCATACTGAGTTTTTCATATTGGGTTTTTACATACTTTTTATTTTCCTCTTCAGTTGCCACCAGTGAAAGCACAGCCATTGAAATCATCCTGCGGCACAGTGAGCTCATCTCAGAGGCCATTAAGCAGAGAGCAGACATGGAGGGCTTGGCTCCAAGGGAAGCAGGACTCACAGAAGCAGTGAAAGAGGTATGAAGGGGTGATGCAGTGCGTACCTCCCTTTGGAGCCAGCACAGTTTGCATTCTAGAGAAAGTTATGCATGAAAGACAGATTTACAGATTAGGTAAACTCAGTGCTGTAAGGCATTGAGAAACCTCTCTTTTGATGGAGGTGGTTTTAAGTAAGCTAATGCCAAATCGGAAAGTCTGAGAATTGATTTATTGTAACTTGTTTTAGTCCAGAAATTCTCTCTGCTTGTGCTCGTACATCAGTGGAAGGGCAAAGTCTTGTTTGGAAAGATAATTTTTTTTCCTGGTTTCACAGAGAAGCTTCCCAACAGTAAAGATGAAACAAAAAGGGAAACTGCCCTCATTCCCAGACCATCCTGACCCTTGACAGCCCAGATTTTCTGTCTCATGATGATTTCTTCTTTTTACTTCTCTAGCTACTGAGTATTTCTGGTCAAAAGGAAAGCTCAGAGGCCTCCTTGAAAGCAGCTTTGAGTATAGCACAGGAGAAGTCTGTCCCAGCCATGAAGATCTGTCAGCTGCTGTGCAATGTCCACGAGTCTTTCCCAGAGTTGCAGCCAGTGATGCAGGAGCTGGGGCATGTGGGTAAGGAATGAGTAGACCTTCATCTTTCTGTGGTCGGTTACGTATAGCACCGTGAGTTCTGGGGAGTTTGAGTGGTAGCAGACAGCAGTATCCTGGTGCTATAATGTGCTGACTTTCTGTATGTGCAGATACTTCACAGGCTGATTGTGAAAAGCTCACATCCGAGTGCACTTGTCTCATGAAAGGATGACAGTGATGGTGCACTTTCTAGTCCCAGACTATTCCCTGAGTTAATTGTCTCATCGTGCCTTAATTTGGTTTTGCTATATGTACATTTTCCAGAGCAAATGATCCCACAGGAGAGTCCCACAGCAGTAGGTGAGTGTTATGTACTGTAGCAGTTTGACAAAGGTATGAGTGGAGCATATGCAGATAGCTCTTTCCTGAACTTCAGAAACAAATGCATATCAATAATGGTGTATGAGACCCTGCCCTGAGCTATGGAATTATTTCCAGCTGAGCTGAATTGTGTCTCTGCATCCATCATTTGAAGGAAAAATGCTTAACAGGATTTGGTGCTTTAATGAAAAAGATAACAGAGAGCCAGAAAGGCAACTGCAGGTTTGCATTCTCTTGAAAAAGATGCAAATGTGGCTTGCTTCTTCTGTCTTCTCATGTATGTTTTTATGTCGCCACATTTCCCAGTGCATCCAAGTACAGATGTTTTGGGCTGCACATTCCGATGGGATGTACACGATGTGTTTTTTATCTGAGCACGGATGCTGATTCAGCTCAGTCCATCTCCGTTTACTTGTGGTGCCAGAGCTACTTAGCATAGACACAGCATGGAAATACTCACAGATTGCTAGCTAGTTAAAGTAAGCAGCCTGTTACTAGTATCTTGCCTTTTTGTAAGGGAAATTGGTTTGAAAATTTGGGTCAGGACCATAGCTGGATGCATGAATGCCAGCCTACTGGCTTTGACATTTGCCATTGTTTCATGTTTGTCAGTGACAGGCAAAGCAGATGTTCCCTGTATGCCAGGAAGGGGCAGGGAGAGAGTGGCCATTCATCAGCCTGCCTCTGTTCCTGAGCAATAGGAAAAAGCTGTTAGGGTGGTAGATGGATTTGGATGCATGCATAGAAGGAATCAAGGACTAAGTTACTGCTTATAGATACTGCTTATATATACTGCTTATAGAACTCCTTTAGCATAAATGGTCCCCCTGAGAGATGTCCTGCGCTGTAGATCCAGTATTCATACCCAGTTCAAATCTAGTTTTCCCCTCTTAAAACCCTGTAAGAGTTGCTGCCAATCCAGCTGGCCTTTTTGTCTGGTCATGGCTCTGATGAGGATTTTCAGAGGAGAGGTGATTCCTTTTCATCTGCCATTCCTTCTCTGTCCCCTGCTGAAGCTCCAGTCACTTGCTTCACTTGCCTTAACCCTAACTGACTGTGGGATGTACTAGGACTGATGCCTTGGTGGCTCTAGAAGAGGTAAGCCAACAGAAAACACACGTGTCTTTGAAGGTGCAGTCCACCTTAGCTGCTGGACACCTTGCAGTGCTTACCAGTGAGGGACTTGGGGAGTCAGCTAAATTGCTCTGACAGATGCCTGCTTCTCTGGCACCGATATCAAAGAGAACAGACTGCTGTTACAGAGCGTCTTGCAGGGCTTCAAGCCAAGGAGAGGCTGAGACATAAGCAAGCAAGAAACAACATCAAAAACAAAAGGACTGGAAAAATGGTATCTGCTTTGCAAAACCATGTATTTTGTATGAATCGATCTGAGGAGAATTGCCAGTCACTGATCTCTTTTTGGCATCCGATGATCTTTGCATTGACATTCCACATCTTAATTTTCAGACTGATCTCCTCAGCTCTGATATCACAGCTTAACAGCCCTGAGTGTTGCAGGTGGCGTTCTGGATCAGTAGCCGTGTGGCTCTCAGCATGAAACGTGAATGATGACTGAGGGCCTCGTGTTTGAGGAATGTGAGCTTCTGCTTAAAACAGAGAAAATCTTACGTTTCTGAAGAACATACGTGCTTGGAGAAGTGCATACAATTTGCATTTCCATTGGAAAGCTATCTTTTTTTTACATCTTTGCCACAAAAAGAAAGAAGGGATGTCTCTGATACCTGAGCTGAGCAAGTTGGAAAGCAACAGGGCTTCCTGTGGAGGAATCTGAATCCATCCTCAACCTCATTCAACACCATCAAAATAGCAAGTTAGTTTCTCTGATGGAGGTATGATATGAAGTCTATTGGTTTTTCCCACTTCTGTAGCTGGAGCACTCTTAATGCTTCAGCTGATGCTTGCAAAGGCAAGATTTGGCTGTTTCCAACTATCACTTCACAAGTGAGCTGCTTTCCAGGACTTTTTAGAGTCACTTCTTGGAAGGTCTTATTTGTCAAGGTATGCCTAATTTTCAAATTTCAGAAATATGTCAAGAACTCCAGATAATAAAGTTTTCCTCTGCATAATCTTGAGTTTAAAAAACACAATTGAGATTTAATGCGGACCTGAATCAGCTCCTGGAATCCAAGAGTCTGCAAGCAAAACTTCATTCTCTCCTGTAATTTTTTTTTGGTGTGTCCCCATGCTTGTCAGCAACCATTGTAATGACCATTAGGTGCTCACTGCCACAGGATAGATGCAAAAAGGTAGGTGGAGTTTTATTCCATCTTGAAGAAGTGGGAGACACATGGCCGTACGTCAAGAATGTTTTGCTTCTGGAGTCTGGTATCTGCCATGAATTGCAGGTAGAGTAGAGCAGCCACCAGGATTATCAGCTTAGCAGAAAGCTGATAAAAGAGAAAGAGAACTCATAAGGAGATGCACCATAATTACCAGCAGGGTTTTTCTTCCAGTACTGGTGTTTTTGCCACGAGAGAACACAAAGCAGAATGAAGTCCTGGAGGACTTCACAGTCAGCAATTCCTGCCTGAGGCATTTCTGATGTATACAGACCTACCATCCAAGAAGTGTGTGTTGTAGTGGCACAGGAATACAGGGTGTTTGTACCTAGTCATTGACTACACATAATCTGCTTCAGCTTTCATTCAGAACTGCTCTCTGGTGGTGGTAGCATCACCCTGCAGATCTAGAGGGACACTCCTTGATGTTTTTCACCATGAAGGTGAGCTCTCCCTGCCTTTATAACAGAGTTTTCTGTGGTTGTGTAGGCTGAAGGCTTACCTGTACCTCTCCCAGAGCCATATTCCAGCCCATCTGTATCCTGATTTAGTTCTTGAGATACTCTGGACCGTCCATCCCTGAGATCCCGAGCAGCACTATCGGAGGCTTAAGAGCCAGAGCACCATAAGCTAGCACTTGGCCCGATAGAGTCTATGGCAAACTTGCTCTCTTTTGTCTCATTCAGGTTATGCTCCTGCTGCTGTGGCATTTCCAGGCATATCTGTTTCTGGCTTCTTTAGCATGCATATCTTTGTCCACATTCATCCCTTTCTGATGTTCAACATTTCAAGATTCTTGTTTGCTTAAATCAGAAAAACTGTCAGTGTTGGTTACAGGGATGAGGGAGGAGACCTTAGGGGTGAAGAGTGTGTATTGCTGTCTTGGCAGAGAAGGACAAACTGCACAACAGTCTTACAGTCCGTTTTATTCCCTTGACATATTCAGGGGCTGATAGGTCACCACTTGACATCTTAACATTTCTGAGTTGATGTCCATTGGAATATGTCAACTGGTTTCTGGTTGGTTGGAAATTTGGGCTTATATCACTGTGCAGGGAGAAAACTTTGCTGAGCTCTTCCTGTATCGAGGAGGGAAGAAATGAAGTTTTGCAAATATGGGCTGAATTTCCTGTGCATTGGCAAAATAACTCTGCAGTGGTTTCCATGACCACAGAATTGCATGGTTCTCATTATAACAAAGGAACCAAATATATCTGTTTGTATTTTGATTTCTTCCATATGTGTATTCCATGTGGGTCTTTTCTGTAGATTGAGAACCTTGTGCTTTTCGAAATGATGACATTACAGGGACTTGGAAAAGCATTAGACTTTTAAAGAAATGAATATAATGAGTGACTTAAAATACCCCAGGGCCCTAGCCAGAAGACTTGAAAGGATTGTTGCAAGACTGTGTGTTCTCTTTAAAAGAGTTTATGTTTGGAAAGTATTCCTGAGATTTCTTGTGATTTTAGTGGCTGGATATCCACTGTCAGTGGCTGACCCAGTGGCAGAACATCACACCCAAGGCTCAGCTCCTCAAACATTTCAGCACGAGCCCAGCATCATGTGTCTGAGCTGGTGGCAGACTCTTAGAAACAACAGTTATTTCTGTTCTTGCCAGGGGAAGAATGAGCTCCTTGAAAAATGTGGCTTTGCTCTGACATCCAATTGAACCCCTGGTACGCGTGTGTGGAATTCAAGGATCACTCCATGCCTCGTACCATGGGCTACCATGACCACGTTTGGGCAGAGCTGTGAACCACTGCTGTGTTGGACAGCATGTCCACTGAGCATCTCTTGCAGGTGCATTCTTGCCCCATAGGGATGACTTGCTGTGTAGGAGTGTTCAGGAGATGGGAGACCAGGGGTTTGGTACTCAGGCCTGGTCACCTCTCAAGCAGGAGCTGCTTTTTACACAGGGCTCTTGACTGAGGGAAGTGGAGAGAAACCTGGAATCAGGAAGTGGAAGGTGAACAGTGAATCCCAAGTGGAAGCTCTGGACAAAGAAGAGGACAAGGCAGGAGGTGCTGCAATCAAGGAACCGAAGGAACCGCAAGAGAAAGCATCTTCCAAGAAGAGTTTCATCTGCAAAGCCTGTGAGAAGAGCTTCCACTTCTACTGCCGCCTGAAGGTGCACATGAAACGTTGTCGGGTGGCCAGAGGAAAGCAAATCCAGTGTAAGGCATGCACTGAAGTCAAATCGACAAAGAAAGAGCTGGAGAAGCATCAGCTGGAGGTCCATGGAGAGGTGGGGATGGCCAAGAAGAAGAAGAAGCGTCTTCCTGTGACGTGTGACATCTGTGGCAGAGAGTTTGCTCACGCTTCAGGTAGGGTTGATGATAGCAGGGAGGAAAGGGGTGTTTGTTCTGTGCACACACTGGGGAGATCTGGATGACATAATAAAATGATAATCTGTAATCTTCTCCTCCTCCCTGCAGCTCTGTGAGTGCCACGTGTGGGAAATGCAGCTCAGCTTGTTTCTCCTGCCCCACTGAGCACAACTGCTTTCTGATTAGTTCTTCCCTAATTGGTTTTCCACATGGCTCATCAAGGAAAAGTGGGGCTACTGGTGAATTTAAAAGCCTCCAAAAATAATTGAGCTGTTCCAGTCCTGCGGCTGACTTAGCAGGGCCAGCAAGAGATGTGGAAGCTCCCAACCCTCCCTATGGCCAGCTCTCAGTGCCCTATGTCTGTTGGGATGAGTGAAACAGCAGGAGGTGCTTCTGGCAGGGCTGTGGGAGCTGGCAGTGGGTTGCTGTACACTAACGTTACACTGGTCCTCCTCTTGTCCTCTTCTTGTCACCAGGGATGCAGTATCACAAGCTGACTGAGCATTTTGACGAAAAGCCCTTCTCCTGTGAGAAGTGTGGGGCCAAGTTTGCAGCCAACTCCACGCTGAAGAATCACCTGCGGCTGCACACCGGGGACCGGCCCTTTGTGTGCAAGCACTGCCTGATGACCTTCATGCAGGCCTCAGCCCTCGCCTACCACACCAAGAAAAAGCATTCTGAGGGTCAGTCTTCCCCACAGGAGCCCATCCCTAGTTGGGGTGTGAGGCTTGGCTCACCACATCCACTCCTTCCTGCCCTGCTTCTTCATCTGCCTCCTTGCTGCTGGCCTCTTTCCTGGTCTGTGCTTGTTTTGGGAGAGCCCGGGCAGCAGGCTGCTCTCAGATCTCCTTCATTTGTGTGGTTTCAGCTGCTGATCCTTCTCAATCCCAGCACTGCCTCTGCTCCGTTCTATCTTCTCCATGTTAGAAGCTTGCCTCCTATTCAAGGGATCTTCCTCTTTCTCTGTCTGTCTTGTTTTTCTACTGGGTAACTCTGCTCTGTCCCTTCACATCTAAATTCCTGCAATGTGGCTGCCTCCCTCTGGACCACCTGCCTTCTCCCATCTCTCCCTCTGGCTGAATTTCCTATAATGTTTCACATCAGCTCCTACACTCAGCCCCTTCCACAGGCAGGGCTTAGCCATGCCCATTTCAGCTCATGACTGCAGAGGATGTGTCACTGTGTTTGTAATTAATATGCTCAGGCATTACAATGTTGCATGAGTGCCATGCACTTGGGCAATTAGTTTTGAATGTGAGACACGCCAACGTATAATACCTCCAGACACTCGAGGTCTCTGCTAATTGAATACTCCTTGTGCAGGCATGATTTCCTCTAGGACCTTTTCAACTTAGTGTTGAATTGATCTGACTACCCCAGAAAAGCCTGTGTAGTTTGCAGTCTTGTGGAATCACAGAGTGGCTTGGGTTGGAAGGGACCTTAAAGCCCATCCCATGGGCTGCTTGCCCCCCAGCAGATCAGGTTCCCCAGCGCCTTGAGCACCTCCAGGGATGGGGCACCTGAACAGCAGTGCCAGCGCCTCACTGCCCTCTTCAGTGAAAATTTATCTTCAGAGCTGACCTAAATCCCAGCTTTAGTTTAAAGCCATTCCCCCTTATCCTGTTCCTGCAGGGAAGATGTATGCCTGCCAGTACTGCGACGCTGTGTTTGCCCAGTCCATCGAGCTCTCACGCCATGTTCGAACCCACACAGGGGACAAGCCGTACGTCTGCCGGGAGTGTGGGAAGGGCTTTCGCCAGGCCAATGGGCTCTCCATCCACCTCCGGTCCTTTCACAGTGAGTGTGACCAGCTGTCTCCCCAGTTTTGGGCAGCCCAGCCTGCAAGGCATGGCTTCTGCGTGGCTGTGGCCAGTGGACACGTGTGCAGGTACTGCTAGTTTCCAGACTGGCTTGGTATCTCATGGTCGGGTGCTGTGAATAGGGTTATCTCAAAGAAAACATCAGAGCTGGCTTCCAGCAGGCTATGGGCTGCTGGGAATTCAACATGGGAAGCTTTAGGTGCATGCAAGGCCAAAACCTAACTGTTATTTTTCATCTGGGAACTAACAAGCGTTTCTTTCCCTTCTCTTTCCCCGTTCTATGAATTCTCTTCTGAATTCATTTCTTTTTTCATTGCATTCTCAATCTCCTCCATCTTTGTGGCATCCCTGGGCATCAGACATTGAAGATCGCTACGACTGCAGGAAGTGCCGGATGAGCTTTGCCACCCTGCAGGAACATCGCAAGCACATCCACGAAGTCCACTCCCGAGAGTATCACCCCTGCCCTGACTGCTCCAAAGTCTTCAGTGCCCCATCCCTCCTGGAGCGCCACATGGTGACCCACGTTGGAGGAAAGCCCTTCAGCTGTGGCATCTGCAACAAAGCTTACCAGGTGAGCTAGGGCAGCAAGGATTTAGCCTGGTGTGCTGGAGATTGCTGTTGCCTGTTACTGCGTGAGGACATCTCCCCTGGCCATGTGCACTGAGTGTGATCAGTAGAGGAAAAAATTGCACATAGGGAAAAGGCAGGTCTGTGAAGACAGATTGGCCGTGATTGTAGAGGGCTGTGTACTTGCCTGTCCAGACACTCAGGAATCTATTTCACCTAAATTTCTAACTGTCAAGAACTATAGGAATAAAAATACTCATATGGCGAATGGCATGCTACAGTGGGAGTGTGTGTGGGAGCACATTCTTACAAGGCAACAGAAATTTGAAAGGAGACCTGCAGTGAGTAGTGAAATGGGGATGAGGGATTCTGCAGTGTTCAGCTCTTTAGGGGGTAATGGAGAAGAAATGTGGTGTTGGCTGTTGTTCTGGGGAAGATGTGTGGGTCTGACTGGTGTCTGGTATCTACTGAGCACAGTCCTGCTCTTACTGTTTCTTTCCATGCACAGCTTCTTGATGTCTTAATATTCCTGGAGCAGCTTTGGGTTGTAACCACGATTTGGTCCTTATCATTGCAGCAGTTGTCAGGGTTATGGTACCACAACCGGACCCACCATCCTGATGTCTTTGCAGCTCAGAATCACCGCTCCTCCAAGTTCTCTTCCTTGCAGTGCAGCTCCTGTGACAAAACCTTCTCCAGCACTGCAGCTCACCGAAGGCACGTCAAGGCAGAGCACTCAGGTAACAGCCCATTTCTTAGCCAGCAATAGCATGTGCTGACTGCTGGCAGAGAGGTAGCAATAACTCTTACAGGACAGATTTGTGCATTATGTTTACTTGCAAATTCTCTGTATCCCATAGCAGGGGCAAGTCTCATCTCAGCAACTTGCAGCTCAGCTGCTCTTGGCTTCTTCTTCCCCTGCCTTGTCTCCAAAGGTGCTCCCTGTATCTGTATGCAGATGTGTTGCTGAAGTGTTAACAAAGCCCTCATCCAGATGCACTGTTTTTTGTAGAAGACCTTTGGTTCACACTTTTATCTTCCTGATCTTCTTTGCAGATGTGAAGTTCCATGATTGTGAGATGTGCAAGGAGCAGTTTCCCACGCTGGCTCTCCTGCAGGTCCATGTAAAGTGCCGGCACCCAGGTGTGTTACCTCTGCTGTTACTCACATTACTTGGGGTTTAGTGGTGTCCTGTAGTACTGGACGGAGAGTTAAGAGAGCTAAGTACAGGTTAAGAGATATTGGCATGAGGAAACAGGGAACTGAACCCATGCAGTAAGTCCCCAGTGGGTTTCAGCCCTGCACATCTTGGTCATTTGCAGCTCCCTGTGCCCTCAGACTGGCCCTGGCCATTGCACCCCAGGCTCAGAATGGTGCATCTTCTCCAGGGTCAGAGCCATTTCACTGCTTGTACTGCTCAGCCTCTTTCTGCTTCCCAGGGGCCATGCAGCACGTCACCACAGAGCTCTTCAAGCAGGCAGAGAGCACCTTCGCCTGTTGGCTCTGCGGGGAGCTCTTCACCTCCCAGGGTGAGCTGGAGGGGCACTGCAGCGCTGAACATCCCAAGGTCATCTTCACAGAGGCCCAAGCTACCACAGCCCAGATTGTACAGGTAGAAACTGCTCTGTTTTGCAGCCCTCCCCTTTCAACCCTCTTGTTCTTTCCCAAATCCACTTTGTGGTCACCTCTTTCTGCACTCTTGATTAGAGGCATCCAGGACATAAGCCTCTAAGCCCAGAGTGCTCTAGGGTTGGCGTGCTCTGTGCTAGTACAAGGCTGGCTTGCAGGAGTGTTCAAGGAAGATGCTGCAACACTTACAGTCTGAGTTGGGTAGGGCAAAGACCTCAACCCACCACCATCATTCATTCCTTCCCCTCCACGCTTTCTTTCTTGCAGACTGCAACTCCCGGTGACAAATGTGATATTTCAGCCATCAGTGGAGATTAGCTCCTTGCATGAAGGAGCCCAGTATGTGGGATTCCCTGGGCTGCCATTCCTCTAGTGTGTAATCATAGTATCTTTATCGTCTATGACGATTTATGGAGCTAAATTATAGCAATTTTATGGAGGTAAATATTTAAATGGTTCTTCCATTTTCTCTTTTGCATCACTGATATTTGGAGCTTTGGAGTTTACTATTAGCCTCAAGCCTATTGTAATTGCAGTCCTCTGGTGTGAGGCTGAATGTTACTACGGGAGCTGGGCTGGGAAAGATGTGCATAGCAAAGCGACCACAAGGAAAGCAGTGCAGTGTCTGACTCAGTTCATCTTGCACACAGGTGATTCAGACGTCAGAGCAAGGAGCAGCAGAACACATCATCTCTTTTGATGACGCCCACCTCACTGGCTCTCAAGTCTTTGTGACGTTGCCTGAATCCCAAGCAAGCCAAGCTGGTTCGGAGCTGGTGACAGTGTCTATGGAGGATTTGTTTGATGACAAAGTCACTCTGATTTGTGAAGAAACCAAGTGATAGTGAGCAGTGGGTGTTCATGTGTGGCACCTAGTGTGCACTGGACTGGTTCTGGAGCCATACTTAGGCATGCTGCTCTGACATGGGAGGTTCAGGTTTGGGCTGTTTATTTGTATTTTTGGGAAAGCAACCCCATATATATGACCCTGACAAAAGAAATGACGTGCAGCAAAGACTGAATAGGTTTGTAGACATTCATAAGGCACTAACAAAGTTATTTGTGTCTCAGAGCAGCACATGGGATGTTCCTTTGCAGAATGCATTCATGTACCTGCTGTAAAGCTTCTTTGGTGCTGGGAGGATGCAACACTGATTGCAGCACACTGGCCCCTTTAAGACTAAAATTTCATCAAGTCCTTTTTTTTTTTTTTTAATCTGCAGTTTCCTAAAATATAATCTGATAATTAATGGTTTGCTGAATCCATTATGAAGTGCAATTAGATAGATGCAGAGTTCCTGCAGCTCAGAGGGGACCGGTAGCATTTATCTTCCTTTCCCTAATGCCAAAAGGTTGAACTCTGCCACTGCAATATTTACATACGGAGCGGTGATCCCTGCCACAGCCCTGCAGTGAGCAGCGCCTGCTTCATCACACAGCCCAGAGGATGAACAGATTGAAGTTTTCCAGGAGGTTTCTGTGGCAGCGTGGTAGTTGGTCATTCCCGTTTCCAGCTCGAAGAGTGGAAGCAAACATCAAGGAATGTGGTTTGTCCCCAAGGCTTTTCTGTGACAGCGGAAAGGAGGAAGTGTCACTCCCACTGAAATCAGGAATGACCAGGAGATGGTGCTCAAGGTCTTGAGTAGTGCCAGCGGACAGGTGTCTGCTCCACCGAGAGCCAGCCCTGCTGCACTGTGCTCCATCAGCTCCTGCCAGGCTGAAACTCAGCCCCAGGCCCTGCAAATCGCTGCATAAAGAAGAGCCTGGAGCTGGAGGGGCTAAAGCACAGATGTTGCTGGGGTGAAGCAGAGGGGCTGGCACCCTGCACTTAGGTCGGGCTGGAGCGTGAGGTCACCCTGGACTGCACCATCCAATGGTTCTTCAGCCACACCAATTAATGAGGGAGGTGGGTTTGTTCATCCTCATGTGTTAATTGGTGGCACTTAGGGTTAAACTGGCACTTACTTTCTGCACCACTGTGCCAAGCCAGTGCCCACCCCGAGCACTGCAAAGCATCGGGAAGCAGACAGGGTGCCACAGTGTGGCACAGCCCCCAGTGTCATCGCGTGCAAATCCTGTGTTCTGGGATTAGCTTTATTATTTTTAACACCCAGCCCATCTGTGATACGATACCACTGCCCTGCCCAGGAACAAGGGGTGGTGGTGGCAGGAGCACTGAATATCAGTTGCAGAGAGAAGAGTGAGTCCCTGGGAGATGGGCTCGGTAACCTTTTGTAATGAAGGGGTTGTCTGGCTAATGGAGAGGGCTCGATCACCTCTCCAGCAGCACTTAATGCCTCTAATCCGCCTGCAGTCCGCTGCCTTGTTGCTGAGAGTCCCAGTGCTTCCTCATGCCCTGAGTTAAAGCAGTAATTGCTTCTCTTGCATCTCCAGCCAGGCTGTAGCACACAGCTTCCACTTTGCCTCCCCTGCTCCATTTGTGATTCTTCTGAGCAGGAAATGCATCCTGCCTTCTAATCAGGCTCAGGCAAACCTGGTGAACTGAGCTAGCACTTATGAGGCGTGCAGGCATGGTGTACCACCATCACCATTGGATCACTGTTTTGAAAGGAAACAGGGCTGGGGAGCGCCCGTGGGTCACACAGTATTTATCATGAAGCCTGCTCTGGGGTTCTCTGTGCTTCACAGAGCCTCTTGTAAACAAGGGGTGTGGGGTAGGTGGGATGGCCTGGTGCGCATCCCCCTTTTGAACATGAAATAGATGCCAATAAATGTGTTATTTTTCTAATTTTTTCAGGTAGGTGGGAGCTTCACCCCTCAGCTTGTTGTGGGAGATGGAGGCGTCCTCCAAGAGACGGAGCTTGCTCTCCTCCTGGCTGCAGTCAGGTGAGCAGAGCTGTGCCGTGGGATTCCAGCTGCCTGCAGAGATAATCCCTGCCCCTCTAGCAGTGCCCAACCTGCTGTCAGGCGTGACCATGCCTCTCCCTGACATGCAAATCTGCCTATTTTTTGCCCACGGAAGCCGTGGCCATATGCCACCACTCCACAGCATCGCTCTCCTTGGCACATTCACCCGCTGCACATCGAACCCGACGTCGTTTGCTCTCAGAGCATCCCCCGGC
Organism: Perdix hodgsoniae; assembly: GCA_035772895.1. Taxonomy (NCBI): domain Eukaryota; kingdom Metazoa; phylum Chordata; class Aves; order Galliformes; family Phasianidae; genus Perdix; species Perdix hodgsoniae. The sequence continues at coordinate 5,799,548 of JAPSGF010000049.1, read as the reverse complement.
TGCTGTTATTTAGTCTGGTGACACGGGAGATTTTTCCAGCCTGCTTACAGATCACAGTGGATTTGGCTGTACACAGGAGTAGGTCAGGGGATCCCTACGGCGCACGCGGGCTTCCATTTATCAACACGACATTTCCCTTGCAGCAAGATGGGTTTCTGTTAGCAGTGAGATCCCTCTGCAGCTCCTCTCTCCCTGGCTAACCCAGATAATCCTCTGCTATCTGCCACATCTCTGTGGGTCTGTTAAACACACAGAGTGCTGCTGTCCTTCCACACAGCCGGGGTAGGTTATGAGATTCTGCACTCCCCCAAGCGTGGGATGCTGTCAGGGTTTTATTGGAAGTCCAAACAAACAAGTCTGGAAGGAACAATGCTTCTGGTGGGGCCTTGGGTGCCAGGTTGGGACTTTGCGTGGTTAGCATGGCTTGACTTCGGCTCTGGAGGAGGGGGAGAGGGTGTTACCATTGCTGTAGCCATTTGGGACCCTCACGTGGTCACCCAGGCGGGGGCATTAGTGTAATGAGAGCCAGCTGCATACACCCAGCTTCTCCCTGAGCCTCCTTCAGGAAAATCAGTGAAGAATAGGATTAGCCATGCTGGTCCAGCGTGCTCAGGGTCTTCTCTTTAGTCCCATGCTCCAGAGTTGACCATCCTTTGCCGCTCACGCAAACATTTCTTGCAACAAACAGTCCTTTCTGGTGGTCCCCCAGCCATAGGTCCTGTCCAGTCTCAAGCTTTCCTCTCCCACAGAAGGAGGTAGTTGAGATTTGTGAACGTTAGCTTCATTATTCAGCAATTAAAACATTCCGGCCTCGTTGCAACGCGGGAGTGCATTAATGATTTATAGCAGCATGCTTTGATTCGACGGCACAGGAGTGAACTTCGAGAGCGGTGAATTCTGCTGAAATCCCAAATGCAGATCCCAAAATATTGTCCCTTGTTGGTGTGAGCCTGTCCCTACCCTCCTGTAGCCTTCGTCGTCCTGTGCTTCCATAACATGACATGGTCAGCCAACATGGTGGGGTGGGTTGGGGTTGGAATGGGTGATCTCAAATATCTGTTCCAACCTTAATGGTTCTATGGTTCCATGATGTGGGCAGTGGGCATGTTGGGATGGGTTGGCAATATCTCCATTCACCTTATTCTTCCAGTTTCCCCCATTTCCTCCCTCAAATCTCCAGTATTCCCAACCCCCCACCCCATTTTCCCTATTCCCTCCTCTTTCCCCTTTGCCAAAGCTGTGCCCACCCCATGTCTGAGTAGGCTTGGATATCCCCAAGGAGGAGACCCCAAGGAGGAAAAGGTGGGAGATGTGGGGGTATGACGACATGGGTGATTGTGGGGGGATGTGGGAAGCACTTTAGGGTAAGAAGTGGGGAATGGGGGGTGGTGTTGGAGTGTCTTTATTGATTTATTACTGAGAGGAGATTGGATGTCCCTGTAGTCCGAAGGTGGGGTGCTGATCACATTACCCATAACCTGATATGACCCCATAACCCTGTACAATCCCGTGTAACCCATAACCCCACTGATGCCCCCGAACACCCCCATAACTCTGTGACCTCTGATCCCGTGTCACCTCTGGCCATGTCATGTAACCCCATCGTTCCGTATGACCCTATAACTGACCCATAGCCCCATCTGACCCATAAACCCATGTAACCCCATAACCCCATATAACCCCATAACTCTGTGATCCTGCATGACCCTCATGTGATCTATAATCCCATGTCTTGACCTCAGTGTGGCCATATAACCAGCTTTGTTTGAGGTAAAGGTAATTCCTCCTAGTTATGGGTCTACCCTTTAGCACACCACAGCTGCCCAATGAAGCCATGAGGTGGGCACCATGGGGTCTGAGCTGTGGGGCAGGGGGCTATAAGAGCAGTTATGGGACAGCTGCAGGATACTTCTGGGGCAAGCAAAATTTGTTTATGGGGTAGCTGTGGGGTAGCTGTAATAGCTGCTGTCACCCCATAGGGAGCTGGGGGGTTATAGGGCAGTTACAGCATACCTGTATGAGAGTTGTAGGGGTGCTGTGGGGCAGCTATGGAGCAGAACCTCATCTAGGAGGGGCTACCCCACCTGCAGCAGATGGAACTGCTGCTGACCATGGGCTACAGACCCATTGGGCTGTTATAGGGTTGTTATGGGGGCATTATAGGGTAGCTCTGGGGTAGATATGGAGCAGATCTACACCTAGGATGGGCTGACATTCCTCCTCATGGAGCTGGTGATAGAGCTGCTGCTAATCGTGAGCCGTGGGCAGTTATGGGGCCATTGTAAGTGGATTGTGGGACAGCTATGGGGCAGGATGTTACCCAGCAAGGGCTGTTTCTCCCCTGCATGCAGCTGGTGGTGGGACTGCTACTGATTGTGAGACCCCATAGCCCCCCCGACCCCATATTGCCCCCCGATTCTGTACAACCACACCATGGTGAAACTGAGGATCTGTGCTTTTCAGTCCCCACCCCCACCCCCCACTGGGGGTACCTATGGGAGCCCCCAGGACTCCATAGAACCCCATAGGACTCCTGTAGCCACCTATAGAGTTTCATAATGCCATGTATTCTCCTCCCCTCTCCCCTTTCCTATAGACTTCCATAACCCACCCATAACTCCCCATAGGCTCCCCAGGACCACGTAGCTGCCCCGTACCTCCATAGTAATAACTCCCCAAGACCTCCCAAGGGGAGGGATTATCTCCCAGGGCTCCCATAGACCCCTATACTTCCCTCCCCCCAGAGCCCCTTATCCCCCCGTATTTCTCCCTGACTTCCATGTTGCCTCCCAGATCGTGTACAACTGCACCATGGTGCAACTGGGAATCTGCACCTTCCAATCCCACTATGGGACCACATATCTCCCCATAGGATCCCCAAATCCCGCCCACTACCCCATTCTGTAGCTGCCCCACAGCCCTGCAGCAGACCACCTAGAACCCCCTCCCCCCAGGTCCCCCACAGACCCCATATTTCCCACCCAGGGGAGCTGCCTGTAGCCCCTTAAGGTCCCCCCTGGAACCCAATAGACCTCCCCCATAGCCACCCTAGCACCTCACAGAGACCCACAGTCACTGTAGGGCATCCAGCCCCCAGCAGGGGGTTGGAGCTGGATGATCTTTAAGGTCCCTTCCACCCCAAATACACAGCCCGACACAGCCCCTGGCCCATCTGGTGGAAAGAACACAGCCACAGTGGGGAACGGGGAATTTCCCAGGGCTGGGGACAAAAGGGTGGATGAGGACTGCAGACACCCGCATTGTGAATAGGGCTGAGGCTCCAGAGGAAAGTGTATCTTTAAAAAGCGGATTATCTGGTTAAACAGAGGGCAGGGGGCTGGGCTGGGAGATAATGGGGTGTCTGTGACAGCTTTATTAGGAAGTGCCTAACGTCGGAGCGATTTCATGGCGGGGCTCAGAGTGACGAGTGGCTCCGGGAGCGCTCCGGTGACGCTGTCAGATGGGCTTAGGGACAACCGGCCCCTCTCTTTGCTGCAAGAGACAAAGGGAACAGCAGGGACCCGCAGCCCGCCGCCTGCCTTGAGTCCCTGCAGAGGGTGGGATCTGCTCTCTTTGCCTTTTTTGCAGGTTTTCCTCACGCCGTCCCTTGCATTGCCATCTTTGAGGTTGTAATGCGCGCAGCGCATCTATGGGGCCATAGATATGCGGGTTGGAGGGGCCTCGAAGATCATGGAACCATAGGGTGGTTGGGTTGGAAAGGACATCAGAGACCATCCCAGTCAGCTCTCATGGGGCTTAGGGTGGCATTGGCAGCCGCTCAGTGCCCCAAGCAGCTCCTGTCACCTGGGCTCCCTGCAAGAAGGGGACGAGCCTTCGGGCCAGTGAAGGCATCCCATCCTTGGCCCCACTGCTTGGCTTCTCCTCGCGCCCTGACCTCTGTCCTTCACCAGCACTGGCACTCGGATCCGTGACTGTGGGGTCTGAGGTGATGTGCTACCCCATTCCTGGCCACGACCCCAAGCTGACTGTGGCACTGATACTGTATTGCCTCTCCAGAATGCACTGAACCACCAAAAAGGGATCTGAAGCCACATGTGTAGGTGTTCAGGGTCAGCACGGAGCTTCCCGCACACAGATTTTGATACAGGAGCCCCAGATTGGCCATTTTCCCCCCAACCTGCCTATTTCCCTTGCCCACCCCACAGCCCTTCCTTTCCTGCGCCCAAATCCCACCACCCTCACTTTCAACTTTTCCCCTCTCTCCTTCCCCCCCTCTGTAACAAATCGCCAAAAAGAGGGACGAGAAGAGGCTCCAATGACAGATGGAGCTGCTGCTGTCATCTCTCTTAACTGTCACCGAGAAAATCACACGGCGGCCACTGAAATTCAAATTAGAGTTTCGCTGAAGCTGCTAAAACTCATCAAAAGATATCTTTGAAGTCCACTGGCAGGCCGGTCATTTCTTTTAAATTAGTCCCTGTTGAAAATGAAATTGCAGGGAGTTGGTGTATTAGCATACGGGAGTGCGAGAGACGGCACAATGCTGCCTTTCCGGGGAGCAGAGGCAGTTTGCTCCCGCACAAAGACCACGCTCTGATTGCATTAGGATCAATGAAAGGGTCATTTCAAAGCTTCCCATTAACGGGGCTGGGCTGATGCTCAGGGGGAAGGCAGAGCTGTCCTCGTGTCCCCGTGCCCTCCAAGCCAACCTTCTGGCTGCGCATTGCGAGCCCGTGTTAACGAGGAGCTGCCTCGTTAGTGGAGCTGGTTTGATGATGATGAAGGAGGTCCCTCTTAGCTTGGCCAAGGAGCAGTGGCTGGTTGCAATGGGGGGTGGCCAGTGGCCCCGGGAAGCATTGCAGCATAGAATCATAGAAACATCATAGAGTCATGGAATGGTTTGAGTTGGAAGGGACCCTAAACACCATCAGGTCCAACCCCCTTCAATGAGCAGGGACACCTACAGCTCCATCAGTGCTTAGAGCCCCTCCAGCCTGACCTTGGGTGCCCACAGGGATGGAGCACCACCAGCTCTTTGGAGATGAATGAGCATCTCCTATTAGTGAATATTTCCCAGCATAGACAAAGCTTGGGTGATGTCCAACTCCAGTTCAGCCCAACCCAGGTATCTGCCCAAGAATGTTGGCCCTGAGGATGAGTGCTGTCTTCTCTGTTACTCATCTCCATTCTCCCTTCCCTTTTCCCTCCCCTCCCCTTCCCCACTGCATGACACCATCCTGCCCTCCCCTTGGAGCTGAGCACCGTGCTTTGCCCACCAGGGGCCCTCCCAGTCTCACCACCCATCCCAGCATGCCCAGTTTCCCCTGCCTGCCCCAAATCTCTGCACAGCAGTTTTTTTTCACACCAGCTGCTAGTGGATTGAGCTATTCCAGTCATAACCGAGCTGATGAGGTGGGACTTTGAGTGGCATCATGTACACTCCTGCATCGTCACACATCGTGCCTTCAGGATCTCACACAGTTCCAAGAGAGGTTCAGGGTGGGTCAGCAGCAGAAGCATTTTCCCCATGGTCTTGCTTGGCTCCTGGTGCTGGGCTGCATCTCCCAGCCTTGGTCCAACACCCAAGTTTTTGGATGGGATGGGGACCCTGAAACAGAACCTGGGCATTCCATCAGCAAGCAGAGCTGTTTGGGCATTGTGCCCCTGTGCATCACATGGGGTTGTGATATGGAGTGGAAGGAGGGAATGTGAATGTGTGTGCCATGCATGGACCCAGCAGACACGATGGCCAATGGGCAGCACACGTTGGGAGGTAAGGCTGCTCTATTTAGACCGGCTTGCTTTTACTGAGACAAGATCTCACCGGCGAGCTCAAAATGAAGGAAATCCATTAAAGCCTCAGTGGGAGACTGCATGGCGTGGGGGCAATGATCTGTGGTCGTCTCCTCAAGTGGTGACAAAGAGATATTGGTGCCATTATGATCTCTCGTGATCCTGCTTACTGAGATCATGGGCTATGTTGCTGCCTATTGGAGTGTCTTCGTGTTGGATGTCCTCAGCTCCAGGCATCTTCTGGAGAGCTTCTCCTCAACCAGGGGTTTTATGCCCTTGAAATCCTCCTCCTCTGCCATGGGCTGTTGCTAGCAGAAAGCAGAGAGGTTTTATTGTAGGGATAGGAAGGGAGAAAGGACATCTCTCCAACACCCTGCTCAAAAAAGGGTTTGTTGCAGCAACCTACCAGTGTCAGTTGTTTTCTTGGTGTTCATGGAAAGTTTATCATCCATTAGGGTCTGGCACCAGCCTCGGTGTGGTGGTGATGAACCCATGCCCCACAGGGCAGAAATTGAATGACTACACCATAAAGGCTAATGCAGAACTAGAAAATGAAGATCACTTTAATGGTACCCAGGAAAGGAGCGGTACTCTCTTGGAGGATTAATGGCAGAGCAGCTCAGTCAGTGCTGGGCAGAGGGAACCACATGCTCACCTCTCCCTGACATGCTCTCTGTTGTGGGTCTGCTGTGAAGGATGGCTGTGCTCCTGGAGCTGCATGTCTCCTCAGGCTGAGTTCCTGGAGTGAAGTCTGGCAGCACTGTTGGGGTCTGCCCTCCTGCTCAGTACTGCATGAGTGAGTGGGCAAGTGAAAAAGTGCATGGGTCTTATTTTCCCATTGCAGAGATAAATACATCGCCCATTGACAGGAGAAAGCAGTCTGTTACAGAGCTTGATGTTGAAAGTCAAGGCGAATCGTAGGGTCATAGAGTCATTGAGGTTGGGAAAGACCACTAAGGTAAGTCCTACCATCAACCCATCACCCATGGCCACAGCACATGCCTGGTCACTGCCTTCCTTCCTGAAGCAGCTATAGCCATCCACATAGCAGAGATAGCAGCCAGATACTTCCACCAGTGGTCTCCTTACCCACAGTTGGTTCCACATTGGCCAAATCTATGCTCAGATGAGCCCTTTGCCATTGCACTGACAGAATGAAACCATGGCTCCCACTCTTGACATCTCCAGGACAACCCTTCCCCAGATGGGCCATCAATGTGCCTTGTCTCAATTCCATTGCTAGTGGGCCCCAAAATAAAGGGCAGGTCCTACAGTGCCCTACAAAAAGAGCTGACCCCACCTTAGAGATGCAGCCATCCAGAGGGCAAGTGAGTGGAAAAGCTGTAACATGAGGAACTGTGAAGGAGTTTTCCATCTCAGAGTGCTGGGAAATGTACCAGAAGTGGAACCAATGCTTATCTGTCAGTCATACAATCAGACTTTAAATCTCCTGTCTTTTAGCTTAAAACCATTTCTGTCAAAGCACAGCCCAGCTCTAAAGGAAGAGATCCTGAACTTTTGCTTTCTGACAACATCCAGAGCGGTCACTTTCAAAATGTGGAGACTTATGAATCCATATTTCTTTTCCAAAGAGGTATGTTTGGCCAAACCAGCCGTTTCATACTGACAGCTTTGAGATCAGCAAATCAATGTTTCCTATGAAAAAACTCATTGCGGCCTCAGCCATCCTCCTCCCCCATCCATCCATCCATCCGTCCATCCGTCCATCCATCCTTCCACCCACCCGTCCATCCATCCATCCATCCATCCATCCATCCATCCATCCATCCATCCATCCATCCAT
>JAPSGF010000049.1:5760780-5779680 GCA_035772895.1 Perdix hodgsoniae | reverse complement strand
TGTTTTGTTTTGTTTTGTTTTGTTTTGTTTTGTTTTGTTTTGTTTTGTTTTGTTTCCCCAGAATGTTTCAAGCTATTAATTTTTTTTATTCCATTTACTCGTATGTTTGGTTTTTTTTGCAGTCAGTACCACGGGAAAGGGAGCGGGCAGTAAGTGGGGATTGCAGGTCTATGGGAAATCCCCACAGCTCTGTGTGCTGGCCATTGCAAAATAGATTGAAAGCCAAAACTCAGGTATTTTGTGGGGAAGAGAAAATCTGAAGGGTGCTGAATGGTCCCAGTGGGAAACCTTTGGAAAAACTAAAAAAAAATTTGGGTTTGAAATTGTTATGTTGCTTTGCATCTAAAACAAAGTTATAATAATGCATATAATAATACGGAAATAGTGCCGTGGGGTGAAATATTAGGAGTATATCCACTGAGTTGCAGAGGCGAAAACATTCATGTGATGTTTTACGTGACATCACGTATCAAAGTTAAATAATAGAAAACAAAATATCTTCGCTGTGTTGAAACAGAATGGGAAGAGCAGAAATTGCCACAATTTCGAGCTTGGTGCGCGCGTGACAAAATTGTGTTTTCTGCCGGAAAATGGCACTTCACATCCTGCTGTGGGGCCGGGTCTGATCCCGCTCACTGTGGGGCTGACACGGGTGGGGGACCACAGGGTTTTAGGGCATTTAGGGAGTGTGGGGAATGGTGGGAGGTAGAGGATGGAGCAGCATCACCTCCGAAATGGCTGAACGTGCGGGAGGAGGAAAACTGTGTGGCAGGGGAGAGAAAGAAAAGGAAGAACTGGAAAAAAATAGAAATAAATAAGGTGGGGTTCGGGATTTGTGCAAACAGAGGGGAGAGGGAGTGTGGCCACGGGTGGTGGAGATCCTCGCTGGTGGTGGTGGAGGAGGAGGGTGGGAAAACCCAATGTTTCCCTTCACCGCTGCAACCGGGGCCGCCGCGCAGCGCTGAGGAGGGTTTGTGCCAATCTCCTCTGCTAATCTCCCGATTGTAATCTCATTAATTGCCCCTCTGCTCAAACAGAAAAAAAAAAAGAAGAAGAAGAAAAAAAAAAGGTAAAACTCATCCATGCCTTTATTCAGTGCTCCTTTGCGTTCCCTTCTGCGGCAATGCCGAAGTCGGGACTGCGGGCAAGCAGAGCGCTGAAAGGCAGAGGAAATCCTTTTGCAGTTGTGAAAAGACTTTGAGGACGCTCTGCTCCTTAGTGGGAATAGGAAATGGCAGGGTTTTGGTATACGCCGACTTTGGGCGGTGGTGGTGGGGGGTTGGAGGGGCATCACTTCGAGGTGGGGAGCGGATTCTGGTTGTGTTTAAAAAATAGAAATAAATCAGGTTTTTCAAAGCATATATATATACATATTTGTTTGTTTGTTTGCACGCAGAATGTTGCTAGAAAGCAAATACTGTGATTGTGATGTGATTGTCAGAGAGCTGAGGGGGTGCTTCTATTCCCGCCTTTATTTCCCGTATTTGTAGTTTACCAAACTTCTGGAAAAATCAAATGCAAGAATTTGCAGGAAAAATCATGGTGCACAAAATGCACTTTCTGTGGGGGCTTTTTTGGTGCTTTTTTTTTTTTTTTTTTTTTTTTTTACCCACATCCTCAGATCTTTATTTCCCGAAGTCCCGAAGGGCTTTATGTACAGCGAAAACAAATGGGAGCCCATTTTGGTGAGGGCAGAAATGGATCTGATGAATCCAAATCGAAGTACGGCAGAAAACGCAATCCATCCCCGTAGGAAGGAAACGGGGAAGGAAATCCCTATTTATTTATTTATTTATTTGGTTGGTTGGTTGGTTGGTTGATGAAAAATTACTGGAGAGAGAGCAGGAAAAAAAAAATCCCTAAAAAGAAACAAAACAAAACAAAACGAAACGAAACGAACGCCTGTAGCTGCTCAGGCAGGAGGGGAGCAGCCGGCGTGTGGGATTTGTGCTGTGATCCCAGTACCTCTGCTCTTTGTTTCGGTCGGGTCCTGTGCCTCGCCGCAGCCCTCGGTGCTCCTTTATCTCCCAATGACTCCATTCATATGATAACTCTATTCTTGCCCTGACTGTTTTTGATAGTTGGTTCTCCTAACCGAGGCTGGTAGCATGACCAACACTCAAAATTGCTCTCCTGCCCCAGAGAAGCAATTAACCCATTCGGCCCTGGGAGTGAGCGACGGGATCGTGCAGGTGTATTTCCTGAAAAAAACAACAACAACAACAAAAAACAAACCAAACCAAAAAAAAACCCCAAAAAAACAACAAAAAAAAACCAGACCAAAATTTCATAAATAATCACCTACAGGACATTTCCAGATCTGGTCTGTCCATTCCAATAAACCCCAATTGATTATGTGTGCCCAGGAAGGTACATGACATTTATCTGAGGTGAGAAAGCAGAACCATCACTTCCTTTAATAATTCGTTCCAACGGTTCTGCAGTAAAAATAATTGGACCTTTTGTGTTTGTTTGTTTGTTTGTTTGTTTGTTTCCCAAATATGAATTTGTCTGGTTTCACCTTCAAGTCATTGCTTCATGTTAGGCTTTGCTCGCGCAATCCAATAGCAACCCATGTCCAGGGTGCCTTGCAACCCTTACAACCAGCCCAGGAGCTCCATAAATCCCTCTCTCAAAGGCTTTTCCTCCAGCCTGTTACGCCTGAACCTTCTGCTCCATCTCCACTTTTCCATGTCAAGAATATCGGGTGTCCTCACGGCGCACACAAAGCACGAACAACTCCTAGGGTTTGAGCGCTGGGGCAGCGAGCGCTGAATGTAGGCAACCACCAGCTTCAAGCTTGGTGATTAATTCACCCAGATGATTAAGTCTGATGAGGAGGAGAAGCCTTACAAGTCTTACAAGGAGGAAATTCTGTTAGGAAATTCCGCTGTAAGATTTTTAGCCTTTTAAAATCTTTCCTCACAGGAAGAGGTTTTCCACCCCGTTCTCTCAAATGGTTTTAGGATTTGTCCATGAAAATGTTCAGTTTTAGAAAGCGGTTTTTAAGTAAGCAAAGTAATTGTCATTAAAGGAATTAGCTTGTTTAAATGAACTCACTGATTAACAAAGAGCTAAACGTGTTTTAGACAGCGATGTATGAAACTGAGAGATATCCTCAGAGAAATCAGGAAAAGCATCTGACAACCTCAACGGCTCTCATCCAAACCTATCCAAGTGATGCAGGTAACCAAGCACATGAGCAAAAATAACACATTTTCTTAATGAATATTCTAGGGATAAATCTCCAATCTTTGCCAGGACCGCTGGGGTGTAGGAGGCAGTGGGATGAGTGGGGTGCGTGTTGCAGTAGGGTTTGTTCTGCTATTGGGCTGAGCGCATGGGGCCATGTCTGATGGGTGAATTCATTCCTATTTACTTCTTATTTTATTTATTTTATTTTATTTTATTTTATTTTATTTTATTTTATTTTATTTTATTTTATTTTATTTTATTTTATTTTATTTTATTTCATATTTAAAATTCCTAGAGCGATGTCCTGGAGGGGCTATGGCCAAAATCCTCCATCCCGGAGACTTTCAATGGTCGAATTGACAAGACCCTGTGAAATCTGAATTCCAAGTTGGCTCAGTCTGGTGCAGGGGGTACGACACAGACCTCCCCCAAGGCTAAAACCCCAAAGCCTTTCCTGTGTTCGTTTGCGACTTTATTTTTAGTTTGTCTGGCTTTGGAAGCCCAGATTTCATGGGGAGCTGGTCACAGCGTTGAAAGAAGTGAGCAGGCTGTATGCGGCATCGGTCACTGCGAGCAGCGTAGGATGCTCAAAAGGACCCTGTTTGGGGCAGGAGATGTGGGCAATGCAAAAACCCAAACAAACAGCAGATAGGTGAACGGGAACGTGGTGTGCAGACACGGAATGGAAGTGCTGAGCTGCTCTGGGATGGTGCTGGGGTAAACTGGGACTTGCTTGGTATGAGCTCATCCCCCCAGAATAGGTGAAAGTGTGAATTCACTTATACCCAATATATGTGAGAGAAGGGCGAGTCAAGGGTGGGAATGTCTCCCCCAGGACTGGACACAAGAGCTTGCAGAGCCCTTCCTGATGCCGCGGGGACCCAAGAGCTGCCCTTTCCCCATCCTCGCCGCGCTCACACTCCTTCCCTTCACACACATCGGATGTTTCCATGGAGTTCCTCGCCTCTCTGACCTTTCTCACCCCCCTTCCCCAGAGTCTTCCCACCTCCTCCTCGCTCTTCTGCCCTGAATTACAACGAGCCCATCCACCCCATAGCCCTGCAGTAGCTCCATCCCCTCCGGCCGTTGGCACAACGCTCATATTCCAACCTTTCCTATGGGTTCTTTCCATTCAGAGCTGACCGTGTGTGCCACACACCGGGACGCGCACTGCTGCCCTGGCTTTAATTCGTGTTGCCTAAGCCAGCACACCCAATTAGCCCTGCTGTCCCACTGCACGCAAGCATCATCAGTGAGAAACACCAACATTTCATGTCTATATTTTCTCACCTGTATTTTCAAGCAAGAAGGCTGTTTGGCTTTTGATGCTTTTTGTGTTGATCTCTTTTTTTTTTTTAGCCCCCTGTCCTTGAATGTCAAGATTTTTAGCCTCGGAAATGCTTTATTCAGAGTGTTTTGTTTTGTTTCTTTTCCCTTTTTTTAAAAAAAATTATTATTATTTCACATTATCTCACAACATCTCAGTACTACCACAGGTTATGCTCACGCACTGCATATTATCCTGCTCGATACCATGCAGGGTCTGGAAGGATCAGGTTGATTATTTTATTTTTAAAACCCGAATTGCAGCTTTTTTTGTTAGCACAGATTGAACAAACAAGCTTTCTTCCTGCATCAAAGTATTTCCTGCTCGTGGTCTATTGAAAAGGGGTGACCCTCTGGGCAGACCTTGCAGGCGTTGCTGCTCCCAGTGCAGTAAAAAAAAAAACAAAACAAAACAAAATAAAAATGATATAAAATTAAATACAGAAAGTTCACAGTGAAAATCCAAAGGTCTGACAAGAAATCCTGCGTTGGGAACTGGGGCACGTCTAAACCCAAGCACTGCTTTTTCATGGCAAGAGTTTGAAAATGCTTCTTTCTAATCTATTATTTTCAGCCTGATTTTGCCATTTCCAGCAAGGTGAAAATCCCATCTTTGTGCTGTGCTTGGTGATCTCTTTTCTATTTACCCCTGACGCTTTCCTGCATTTCCTCTCAGGGCAGCAGAGGCCATTGGGTCCCAGTGTGAGCATCGTCCCCGCTGTGTCCCGGGCAGACAAAGCCCATGCTGGTGCTGACCCACATCCATGGGGCACAAAATGCCCTGCCCTCAGGCAGGTGTCAGTCTGGAAGTGCTGCTGTCTCAGGAAATGGGAGCCTGAAAATGAAGCGTCCCATCCTGTCTCCCCCCGATGCTCCAAGGCCAGGAGGACACGGCTTTGCAGGGATTTCTCCCCCCTCCTTGAGTTTGGAGGGGTCACAACCAGCTATTCAGCAGGCTGGTGGATTAAACGGTGGGATACAAATAGCTGACCCCTCCTGGCCCCACCTGCCCCTCCAACATCCTGCCTGAGATTATGGGACATGAAAGCCACTGCCTCTTGTTCCTCTCCTGACGGGGAGCCTCTCCCTGCCCCTTTCCCATAGCCCTGCTGCCATCCCTGCTGAGGGCAGCCCTCCCCACACTGAGCAGATTATGGCCGTGGGGTGCTGTGGGGTGGGCAGAGCCCTATGGGGTGCACAGGTTGAGCCCGCCTGTCCTCGGGTGGCGGGGAGCTGAAGCGTCCAACCGTACTGCTAAGAGTTTAATTATCAATGCAAAAGGCGTTGTTGGGGGGGGGGGGGAGAACCTTGCTGTGAATCTTGGGAGGCCTTTGAAGTTGTGATAGAGAGGAACTGAAGCCCAAGGGAACGGGGCTGCTCCCACTGACCCTTCCTCCCCACGCCTGCTCTACAAAGCCCACCGCCTGGGAGGGAGATCGTGGAGTAATTAGAGCAAGGATCGCAGTGGGTTAACAATTATGAGGGATCTCTGAGCCCTCTTTGGTCCCCCACTGGTTTTCTGGAGGCTGAGGCTTAGCTTGTCCCCCCGATGTGCCTCTGCCCCACCGTGCACCCCACACTGGGCAGCAGCAGCTCTCACGGCACCGCTCGTGTACTGGGACTACTGGGCACAGTGATGCAATGTGTTGGTCACCAGCCCAAGTGTTGGGAAGGACTTGGGAGCACTCCCTCTGAAGGGAGGGATATCCATGGGTAACGGGTATGGGGGTGGAGGCAAAATGTGCATTCCCTGGATGTGAGCTCCTTTATCCCAAGTGGGAACTGGAATTTGGTGGATGTGAATATGGGTATGAATCTGGAGGAGATACGCCTATAAATGCAGACGCGGGTGTGTATAAATAACCAAATGTATACATAAATGTATATCTACTTTCTGGCATACACATATCTACTTTTTGACATATATATGCATACACATGCATCCACTCTTTGGCTCCTGCATGGATGAGATTGCAGTGCGTGCTAATTGCACCGCATTACACGGCGCAACTCTTCAAGTCGGTCTCCCTTGCGTGAGACTCCAGCTCAACACCCCAGTTTGCGACAGGGAAGCAACCTTGCAGCTCTGTAGGTGCTTCCATTCGAACGGGCAATCAGACTTGACAGCTCTTCCATCAGTGCGAGAATTCCCCCTGACACCTCCTGGTGTTTTGGCTCAATACGCCGAGTCAAAGCCAAGGCGCAGAATAGTGGAAATCAAAATGGTGCTCAGGAAGAAAAAAAAAGAGCTTGCAGTTTGAGACTGATACATGCGGACAGTCCATAACATCAAACAGAATTACCCAGCTGTAGGATAGTGGTCTCCCAAACCAGCAGGTTTTCTGAAAAGCATTTCGGCTGAAAGGAGCCCTTTGTGATGGACTTGCTTGCCCTCCTGCATCAAGGCCCCAGCCTCCGGGGAAGCGATTGTGGCTGGGACATCACCCACAAGGTGCTGGATAAGGTTCTCAGTTGGGTTCCCAGTTGGACTTTGGGAAGGAGCCTGAGTGGGGAGCCAAGGAGGGCTGCGAGGACTCTGCCAGCTAAGCCAGTAATTCCCTGCAGTTAGGGCTGGAGCTCAGCACCAGGAGCACAGCACGGCTCCCTGCAGTGCTTTGGACCAACCACGCTGCAGACCATGCTTCAGTTTGTCTCAGAGCTCACTGGCAGGACTGTTGCACCAGTGGGGTAGTGATTTCCCCATACTGAGGCTGACTTCTGAGCACCTGACAGAGCTGTGGGTGTCCCTGTTCGTTGCAGTGGGGTTGGACAAGACAGCCATGAGGGTCCCTTCCAACTCAAACCATTCTATAATTCTGTAGCTGAGCACGGCATGCAGTAGTGCTGCTAGGCAGGTCCTCATGTGCACAGCCTCATGTTTGCTCTATAGGAACTTAATGCGAGAGCTCTGCATCAGAGAATGCCTTTTTATTTGTGCAATGCCCACTGCAGTGGGCTTAACGCGTCGGACCCCTGTATGCGCTTTGCAGAAATGCTTTCTATGGAATAAAGAAATATCTTAGCCTTCTTCCTGCAAAGAGGCACGAGTAATCCGCTCCACAGGAGTGCTGCAGGGAACGCGTGCTTATGTAGTGCTGTGCAGCAAAGCACCTGAAAGAAGGCTAACCTAAACCTAAGCCTGACCTTCAGCCTATCACTAAGCCAACTCTAACACTAACCCTAAGCGTAACCCTAGTTCTATCTATAACCCTAACCCTAACCGTAACTCTGAATATAATCCTAACCATAATCCTAAACATAACCCTAACCCTAAACATGATCCTAACCATTACCCTAACTATAACCCTAACCCTAACCCTGACCCTAACCGTAACCCTAGCCATAACCATAACCATAACCATAACCATAACCATAACCATAACCATAACCATAACCATAACCATAACCATAACCATAACCATAACCCTCAGAATATGAGTCTGGGTGTTGGATGTAGGGTTTGCCTGGTGGGATGGTGTGCTGCAAGCTGGCTGCAGGTTATCTGGGTCCATGAGTGTCTGTCTCAGAGCTGTTATTCCAGCACCGTGCCTCTGGGGAACATCCCACCATGGGGGGCTGCCAACTCCATCTCTGCACCCCATGTTGCAGTGCTATGGCTGTGACCAACCCTGGTGCTCCTGGAGAGCCCGTTCTGCAGCAAGTCACAGCCGTGCCCAGCTTCATGCATTGCAGCGTGGGAATAAGGGCATGGAGACAGCGGGGGGAGAGGGGCTGTGAACACAGCCCTGCTCACGGCTGTCCTGCCGAGGGTCGTCGGCACCGTGCTCCAGCACCGCGAGCAGGGAAACTCCGCAGCCTGGGCTCCTGCTGGGCGAATTACCCAGGGAAAATAGGCAGAAAATCTTCAGATTAACAATAACAAATAAAAATGGATTTGAGATCTCCGAGGTAATTACTCCGTGCTGAGGGCAAGGGGCCTCTCTAGCAGTGGGAGCAGCGCCTTGCAGCGAGCAGAGGGGCTCGGCCTGCTGTTGGGCCAATGAAGTCACACAAGAAACCCTGGAAATTCTTTCAAATTGTTCTGCTAACATTAATAAATGCCTCAAAAGCTCCTAATCTGCTCTGTCAGGAGCATGACGTCCGGGTGTTTCACAGCCAGCTCACGTCCCTGATTCCTTCTCCCCCCTTTCCTTCCCTGCCTGGTAATCGTAAATGGAAGTGGCACCCGTTCCTACAGCTGCTGGGGCCCACTTTGTGCAGAGCCTGGCCTCTGGTGGGGCTGCAGCTGTGGTCCCGATGTGCCCCGTCCCACCATGACAACCACTGAGTCCACCTTTCCTCCAGAGCCTGGAGGTGCAGATGGGGCACGGGGCAGAGCCTCATTCCCCATATGGACCTTCGGACCAGGCTGAAGGGACGAGGGAGATTTAAGTTAGATGAAGAGTAGAGATTTAGGTTAGGTTTTGGAGGAAATTTTTTTTATTTACAGGATGGTGAAGCCCTGGCAGTGCTGTCCAGAGCTGTGGGTGCCCCACCCCTGGAGGTGCCCAACACCACAGATGAGCCCTGAGCATCCTGATCTGGTGGGGGGCACCCAGCCCATGACTGGCAGTGAGGGCTGAATAATCTTTAAGGTCCCCTCCAACCCAACCATTCTGTGATTCTATGATTCCATATCATTACCTCTGGCTCCGACTGGCAGCAGGGTTTTTGGAAGTTTGACTTTGATGGGGCTCCAGGGTGGATGTGTACAAGTGAGTGCTTCAGTTGTGCCGGCGCTGGCCCGGGCGGGGCTGGTAGAGAACATGGCACTTTCGGCTTTCTTTTCCCAAGCTCCTCCTGCTCTGCATCCCTGCTGACCTGTTGTTTGCAGCCCCCTCATCTCTGAAATCATAGAATGATGAAATCATGGAAGGGCTTAGATTGGAAGGGGACATTAAAGATCATCCAGCTCCAAACTCCTTCCGTGAGCTGGTTACCAACCACCAGATCAGGACGCCCAGGGCCTCATCCAACCCAGAAGAGTACATTGCTTTCTCTTGCGGCCACAGCCCAACTCTGCTGCATACCAGCAGCTCTGGGGAGCAGCATTTCTTGCCTTTGAACTGAGCTACAGCCGGACAGGTCCCGTCACTAACTGCAAAGCGTCCCATGATGGGTGAATCAGGAGGGGTCAGTTGTGGTGCTTTGTTTCCCTGCTCTCAGTGTAGAGCAAGCTTTCTAACACAGCATTTTCTTCCTGTGTTTTCCAGTGAACTTGCTTGACACATCAACGATGCCAGGGGACTGGGGTTGGCTGACCTATCCCTCACATGGGGTGAGTATGAAGCAGCTGCTTATAGGATGCAGCATTGGTAGGCCAGGCTGTGTGTGACCAGGCCCTGAGCTCTGAGGTTATTCACTCCTCCCAGGGAACTCAAGAGATGGGTTGCTCTGTGAAGTGTCTTGATCACTGCTGTGCTGGGACAGCATCTGGATTTTCCTCCAAAATGACCAGAAAGGTCTGAAGGGTTGGTAATTGGAGGAGTTTGAGGTAGGAACTGAACAAAGAGCAGGGGAACACCCACTGCAGCTGAATTCTTACGGGGCATAAATGCACTGCCCAGTGGTGTGTCCAGGAAGGGTTTGGGGCCATCAACCCCATCCTCCCCACATGCTCCCTTTTCTCCCATTTCCACGGACAGGTTTTCCTGCTGCAGCAGCTTTCTGCAAACTGTAAATGTCAGTTTCAGATGGCAGTGACCTGGCTGTAAGGACTTTTTCCATTTATTGAGTGAGCAGAAACAATTCTATAAATACAGGCAAGACCAACTGCGAGGCACGGTGTGGCATCCTGCATACACAAAATGTGCCAACTCGGGGTGCCTTACCCACCTTGTGCTGCTGCATTGGTTTTTCATGTCCTCTCTTTTTTATCCCCTCTCTGAACTAAATGGTGCTAATCTTTTCAATTCCACCTCCTACAGAAATCTTCCCAGGCCCCTAATCATTTTCATTGATCTGTTGCCTGAGACTTTCAGTCCTTGTGCTGTCTGTTTGAGAGGGAGTGATCAGAACTGTGAGTTCATAATAGGAACAGGGATGAGATTTATATCAGATATTATCATACATGTAAATATATCAAATCATTAACTCAGCTCTAATTTTAGCAGTTAGCTGTTGCGATGATGACTGTTGTGGAAATACAATAGATACAAGCCCTAGGTAAGTCTTGGGGTAATACCCCTCTCCACTTACCCCATGCTTTTGCCCAGCTCATGGCCTTACAGTGGAGAAGAGAACCATACAGCTCTGTGAAAACTGACTTGAATACCCCCAAGGAGGATGCCTGGGTTTTGATGTGACATTCTTGCACTGCCAACTTTCTATGTCTTTTTCCAGCTGGATGGAAGAACTTAGTCTCAGAAAGAGTGGGGATGCACTGGCTCAGGACCAGGGAGGTGGTGGGGTTACCACCCTTGGGGGTGTTCAAGGAAAGTGTAGATGGTAGATGTGGTACTCAAGGATGTGGCTTAGTGGGCAATACCAATATGGATGGTATACGGATGGATGTAATCCATCCATAGGTGGATGGTTGGACTGGATGATCTTAGAGATCTTTTTCAGACTTAATGATTTTATGATTCCAAATTTTAATGGCTCATCTGAACACCTATCTGGATTTATTCTTTCTCCATGGACCACCGCACTGCATCATCCTGAAAGAGCATCTCATTTCTTTACTCTCCTGCCAGTCCTCCAACTCCAAGTGCTTTTTTTTGGGCAGTAACTTTGCACTTGGTACCAATGGCCATCATTGCAAATGGAGGCAGGAGGTGCGTGACCCATAACTTTGTAGCTTGTGCCCACCTGGCTCCAAATCTGGCATGTGGGAAAGGGCTGGATGTCTGATGGTGTGGGACCCCACTTGCTTTGGGATTTCCCCACAGTGTCTCTGCTCTATCCAGGTATGCATCCTTTGCTGTACCCTCCTGCCTAGGGATGCCATCTCTGGCCCTAACCCTGGCTGAAGGCACCCTTGTGTTCTCCATTCCCCTGTCCTGTGTGAGCCATGGGCCACCACATAAAATCGTAGAGAGGAGGGGTGGGAAGAGACTTTAAGAAGCTTACAGGAATGCTTTTCCTCTCTGGGTTTGCCTTGACCAAGCAGGCTGGAGGAGCAGGGGGCTGAGAGCCCTTGGTGCAGCTGAGGGTCAGCGGCACTGCTGGCCCCAGGGAGTGCCAAGCCATCAGGGAGCCATGCTTGGCCTGTTTTGACATTTCCTCTTGCCAGATAATCGTCTGAGGGGTAATTGGCTGTAATAGCTGCTCAGGGGTTTAATTGCGTCCCCCCCCTCACCTCCACCCCAAGACACGTGCAGTAAGCAGAAGGGTCACCGGGAGCATCCCCATCCTGCAGGCTGCAGCTCCTCTCAATTATGCCTTCAAAGGGCTCCCAGGAGCTTTGCAGCCCGCTCCGTCCCCGGAACAATTCCCTTTGCATTGAAAATTAGACTCTTATCACTGCTGTCAAAGAGTCTGCCTCTGCCCTCCCGTGCCTCTGGTATGCCAGCTCTCTCCAGCAAAGTGCCCCAGTGCCCCAGTGCCCTTCTCTCCCCTCTCCTTGCCTGGCACGTGACCTGCCGGATCAGAGGGATCCTGATCGGCCCCTTTGCAAATTGCTTTTCTACTGACTAATTAAAATGCTGATGAGATAAGTCAACATATTATTAATAATTATTGTATCATCTACTTTGATTTACAAAGTCAAACAGGAAATGATTTTGTTCAGGCACAGGATATCTAAAGAGCTTGAGAGATGCCTTGCAAAAGCTAATTATAATGGGAGAACCTCAAGCATCGGGGAAAGGCCCCCATACTGCCCCTTGACCCCACAGTTCCACCCCACAGCCCTCCCCAGATGTGAGCTCCGTGCTGGCTTTGCACAACACCGTGCCTTTGCTCTGAGCTCACCCTGCTCAAACCATGCATATACACCTGGCATTCCAACACCATATGGGGTCCCAGCTGCCTCCTTGGAACCCTACAGGATACTGGGACTCTGTCATCTACCCATGGCCTCCTCTCCCTACTCACTTTGGTGTCCTTGTGCCGTTTCCATGAATAACTCTTCCAACCCAGAGCCTTTCTACCAGCATGTTACAGCTGTGATGAAACCCATTTTCTATAAAGAAGGAAAGTGTATGTGTGGAACGTCGCAAGGCAAAGATTTAAGCTAGTAATTGAGATAAAAGCTCATCTCCCCGTGCTTGTTCAGTGAACGCGGTGTTATTGCTAATTCCCCAGAGGCTGGTCACTACCAGGAGTTAATCACCGGCAGTGAAGCTCAGAGTAGTTAGCTGCCAAACAAATCCCTCCTCAGCCATAGCAATGACTGATTTCAGGGGATTATCTCCATTAACGCCCCCCATCTAATGATTTATAGCCTCAATAATGTTCTTCTCTATTTTCTCTCCTGGTGACAGCAGTGTGAGGGCCTTGGTAGCTCCCGGTAAACACTGCAGCTCAGAGCTTTCTTTGGGATGAGGGGAAGTGCTAGAAGTCCTGGTGGCAGCAAAAGGTTTGCAGTGCCAACAGGACTCTGCAACCCTCCCCAAAGCCATTCCAGGGCCATGAGGGCATTGTCCCTTGGACTCCAAGGCCAACACATCAGCACTGTGGGGCAGCAAGAGGCTGAATCCCCCTTTGGAAGTGCAGTCACTCATTGCTTGTGCCCCTCCACTTCTCCTCCTCCTCACTCTGCCGTGTCACAGAGGCCCTGGGAGACTTCTAAGTCCTTGCTCAGCCTCCCAGATATCTACTGTTTGCATCTTTTCCCTTTCATAATCTGGCATTTTTTTTTTTTTATATAACTCGTGTTGACTTTAATTTAAACTATTAGGCAAGCCCCTGCATACAGATGTGATCGCCCCCCCCCCCCCCCCCCCCCCCAGCACACACATATGTGTGCTCACCACGTTAATTATGATGTCCTCATTTCCATCTCGCTGGGGGATCTTATCTCAGAGATGGGGCTGGGCTAAGATTCCTTTAAGAAAAGACGTTCCAAACTGGTGGCCGCTGGGAAAATGTGCCTGTGGCATCTGAGCCACTGGTGTACGTGGCCCAGCCTTCCTCTGTGTGTTTCCCCTGCTGGCAGAGCACTTCCCTGTGCTAGTGGTACAGGCAAGGTGCTCCAGTCCAGCTCAGACTGGGATCCCATGATGGTTCCAGCTCCAGCAGCACTGCATGACATGCCGTGGCAATGAGCTGGGTGAAAAGAAACATGAGAAGGTTCAATGAGGGTGAGTGTAGAGTCCTACACCTGGGGAAGAAAACCTGCATATAGCAGTGCAGTGGGTTGTGCTGCTGGAAAGGAGCTCTGTGGAGAAGGTATGGGTGTCCTGGTGGCCCATAAAGTCAATGGTGTCCTGGTTGACCAGCAGTTGACCAGCAGTTGACCAGCAGTTGACCAACAATTGAGCAAAAGGGTGGCCATATGAGCCAGCAGTGTGCCCTAGTGACCAAGAAGGTTAATGGTGTCCTGGTTGACCAGTGATTGACCAACAGTTGACCACAGGCCAGCAGTATCCCCTGGAGGCCAATGATATCCTGGGGTGCATTGCACAGAGTGTGGTCAGCAGGGCGAGGGAGGTTCTCCTCCCCTCTACTGGGCCCTGGGGAGGCCACATCCAGAGCACTGGGCCCAGTGCTGGGCTGCCCAGTTCAAGATAGACAGAGAACTGCTGGGGAGAGTCCAGCAGAGGGCTACGGAGACTGTTAAGGCCTGGAGTGCTCATTAACCTCTTCTTATACTGCAGGCACTGCTGAAGTGCTCTGAGCAGCACTGTGTTTGCCAAGGGGAGCCAGCTGTGCAATGCAGGGAGCACCCCTGATGCTGCTCCCAGCAACACCCCGCATGCCTCCTCCCCTACACGGTTCTGCCTCATTTCCCAGGGGACTCAGCAGGGAAAAGACAGGAAGCAGATGTTGTGTTAATTTGTGCTCTATTAATTGTGACGAGGACTTCCACACCCTCCACAGTGCTGCAGCGCATGCACACATCAGTGTGGGAGTGGGGCCGTGACAGGGTGGGGGTCATTTGTGGGTGAAATTCAGGCCCAGCATTTCTGAATAAACGTGGGCATTTCTGGAATGTAGGAGGTGATTTTTTTGAAAAGAACCAGAAATGCTTTTTTTCTCCCGGCTGTGGCTTGACTTTCACAGCCTTTGCCAGCATATTCCCCTCTGAATGAGCTTTTGTTGAAGTCCACACCTGGTGCTGCTGCCTTTTCCAGGCTGCTCTGAGCTTGTAGAAGGGAGCAGTGGAGTTTTCTCCTAAAGGTGAGATGCTGGGGGAGTTCTGAAGATGTACATCACCGAAGCAGCTGCTCTGATCAACCCTAGCACTTGCAGAAGGCACCAGAAGGCCTTCTTCATGGGAGATACAGGTCAAGGAGGTTCAGTGAGGAAGGACTTTTCTATTTGAGAAAGGAGAAAGGAGCAGTCTTCTTTAAAGATGTTGAGTGATGTACTTGTGCTGCTGCTGCTGAGAAGGACTTGTGCTGAAGAGATGGTGGGAAGCCCCCAGAGAAGGGAAGGTCTGTGGATCCTGGTGAGGGTTTGTGGAGGTGGAGAGGGAGATGTGAGACAAGAACGAGCACCCAGAAGGGTCCAGTAGCCCCCAAAACCTTCACTCAACTGACTGAGCTTATCTGTATCCACAGTCTCAGCACTTCTTTTCATGTCTTCTCATTCAGAACTGCTTAACATCCTTCCCTGGGTGGCACAGATGCCCCTGTTCACTTCCAGCTCACCCAATGACTCCTTAAACCATCCCTCCATCACTGTCCTGCTTGCTGCCACCTGCTTTTCCCCACCCTTTCATCCCCAAACTCATCCTGCTGCCACTGCTACGTTGCTGTAGACCTCTGGGTTCCCTGTGCCTCTGTCCAGCCTTTCAGCCTGGGGAACAGGCTGTTCTGAGTGCCCTGTTACTTGTTGGAAGTTTGGTGCATCTGGGTTGACCTGTTTTCTCTCTGTCCCGCAGTGGGATTCCATCAATGAAATGGATGAGTTTTTCAGCCCTATCCACACCTACCAAGTCTGTAACGTCATGACCCCCAACCAGAACAACTGGCTACGAACCAACTGGGTTCAGAGGGATGGAGCCCGGCGGGTCTACGCTGAGATCAAATTCACATTGAGGGACTGTAACAGCATGCCGGGTGTGCTGGGCACCTGCAAGGAGACTTTCAACCTCTACTACCTGGAGTCCGACCGTGATCTGGGTACCAGCACCCGTGAGAGCCAGTTTATGAAGATTGACACCATTGCGGCCGATGAGAGCTTCACCAACGTGGATCTGGGGGTCAGACGCCTGAAACTGAACACAGAAGTGAGGGGTGTGGGGCCCTTGAGCAAGAGGGGTTTCTACTTGGCCTTCCAGGACATAGGTGCTTGCATTGCCATTGTTTCAGTGCGGGTGTACTACAAGAAGTGCCCGGCAATGGTGAGGAATTTGGCATCCTTCTCTGAGGCTGTGACTGGGGCAGACTCATCCTCCTTGGTGGAAGTGCGGGGAGAGTGTGTGGGCCATTCAGAGGAGAGGGACACCCCAAAAATGTACTGCAGTGCAGAGGGAGAATGGCTGGTGCCCATCGGGAAGTGCGTGTGCAGTGCTGGCTATGAAGAGCAGCGGGATTCCTGCATGGGTGAGTCCTGCTTCTTGACAGCAGTGCCTGGAAGGTGATGAGGGATGGATGGGGGGAGCTCTTGGCCTCTTGCGAAAAGAGCTGGGGACAAAAACATGGAAAGGTAACCTCTGTCAAGACCAAGAGATGCCCCAACATTTGGTTGGTGCTTCCCAAAAGGGTTGTCGATGCCAATGGCAAGCTCCTTGAGAGCTCAGGTGAGGCTGGCTCTTGGTGTAGAGGGTATGGTTTTGGGATGGAGGCTAGATATGGGGTGGGGGCTGCCCTGGCTGCAGTGAGAAAAGGACACCACACCAGCCTCATGCCTGTAGGGGCTGTGCTGCAAAGAAAAGCACACATGACGTCTCCAAAATGCCCCAACACGCTCACTTCGGCAGGCAGTTTGAAAGCAAAAAGAAAGGCACAGAGCTTTGTGAAACAAGGTTATCACATCCATCCATCACCCCTCTCCGGGGCTGCCGCACAGCCCTCCCATCCTGGGGTGCAGGAGCCATCCCCGGGGGTCCTCCGTGCTGCAGGGCAGGCTGCAGGCTGCCAACTGTACAAACTGTGATAAGGAAGCGGGGTGACCACAGCTGCAGAGCACCGGGCACTTCTGCTGGCAGGGGGCCACGTGTGTACAGAGCTCAGCGCACTGGGCTCCCGGTGAGAGCCCTCGGCACGGGTTTGTTTGCTCTCGGTTTCTTCATCAGGGATGTTTAGGAGAGTAGCGTTCCGCCTCTGCAAATAAGAGCAGGGGGCCTTTGTTTGAGTTTCGTGGAAGTGTTAAGTGAAGCATTTGTCTTAGGGAGACTTGGTGCAAGGTTAGGACGTCCCGTGCTTGGCTGGAGCAGATCTGGGTGCCGCAGGGACTGGCACAGGCCCTGGTGAGTTCTTGGCTATGCGGATTTGGAAGGACGGGCAGAATAAATGCTTGCATCCGGAATTCCTCCTCTCTGTGGCCACTGATTTGAAAGTCATCCTGAGACAGGTCTGATAATTCAGAATATGCCTTCCTCTCCCATGTTGAAGGGTGGGTATGAAGTGTGCCAAGCGTGTGCCACCATGGAAAGGGCACAGGCATGGGCCACTGGGACTATGTCCCATCCCCATGGGTACAAGGAGCTGTGAGCTGGAGGTTTGGTTCCAAAGGGTTAAACATCCTCTGTATATTCCTCCTCAGCAGGAGGTCACCATCCAAAGCATGGAGGCTGGGAGCAGCGGGAGGATGGATGACTTTTTCAGCCCTATCCACTGATCCAGCCTTGTCCAATGATGACATACCAGTCATGACAACCAACCAAAACAACTGGCTATGGACCAGCTGGGTTCAGCAGGATGGTGCTGAGCACAGAGTCCAATAACCCAGCACCAAGTGAGTGGGGACAGCACTTCCTTCCCAGTATCTCCTTTGGTTCAGGGTCTGGATTACATACATCTACACACAAAACCAAAATAGATGCAAATCTCTGATCTTAGCTTCTCGTGCTTGACTGGGGCAGAGTTCATTTTTCACAGTGAAAAGTGCCTTTCTGGGATGATTTATAACCCAGGGGGATCTGTCGGGGTTGGAAATTAGCTATTTTAATTGTCAGATGAACAAAAGCAGGATTCCAGTGGCTGTCATCCCCACTAATTTTTCATTTTCCGTCACTGGGATGAGATGATATAAATCACTCCTTGTGGCCCTAATAATCTTTCTATAAATATCAGGGACTTTTTCTTTTTCTTTTTCTTTTTTTTTTTTTTTGGCTTGGGGGGAAAAAAAATAAAGAGAAGATACTTTGCCTTTATGGCAGTGTTTAAAATGTGATTCCAAATTAATTTCCTTTTGCCTTTCACAGCCAGACGCCTTATTTGTCAAAGCTAAAGATGTTTGAACAGCGGAGGTTTCTCCCCCTCCTCTTTAACATTCATTTTTCTAAGGACCTGCCAGAGTGATGGAAGAGAGCTCAGGAAACCAAACCGTGGCCTGAGCTGTTCGCAGCCCTCTAGAGGAGGCAGAAGGCAATGCCATGGAGGTGGGAAAGGTGGAGCGAGACCGGCCGTGCATAGGAAACAGCACATTACTCTCCCTGTCATCCTTCTTCCCTCGGTTTTTACCTTGAGTGTCCCTTTCTTTGACTAGGATGGGATCTCTGACCCTTTGTGTTTATCCCATTATTTGCATTCCAACCTTTAGTGGGCTCTGTCAGGCTTCACTTCCTTCCAAGGACACCCCAACGGTGGCACCGCTCCGGGTCTCCCTCCCAGGGCAACAGAACTGTGCCACATATTTGCTTTCCCCCTTCAGTTTCAGTTTTCCAAAAGACTTTGTGCCCCTCCCTTCTCACCATCCCCAGGCAGCCTCAGTTTCCTCCTTGAAGTGTCACAGTCCGCAGTATCT
The DNA here is from genome assembly GCA_035772895.1 of Perdix hodgsoniae. Taxonomy (NCBI): domain Eukaryota; kingdom Metazoa; phylum Chordata; class Aves; order Galliformes; family Phasianidae; genus Perdix; species Perdix hodgsoniae. Next base: position 5,761,140 of record JAPSGF010000049.1, on the reverse strand, counting down.
CTTACACACAGCAAACAGCACCACTCTGCCTAAATAGCGGAATAAGTGATAGCATAAGTGAAAAGTGTCCGTCCCAGCAATTTACCAGGTAGGAAGACAAGCAGCATAATTCACTGTATTTATATACAGTCACTGTACCAAGTTGAGATGCATTTCAGTAAGGTCAGTGCAATCAGTGAGATGCACTGGGGGGGGGGGGGGGGGTTCAAGGGGAGAACTTCAGCACTGGTTTGCTTCTGTGGGAGGGAAGACTGTCTCTTTCAACAGCTTCCAACTCTAACTCTATCCCACTACCACCACCACCCTAACCATGACCCTAACCCTAACCCTAACCCTAACCCTAACCCTAACCCTAACCCT
>JAPSGF010000049.1:5737160-5760770 GCA_035772895.1 Perdix hodgsoniae | reverse complement strand
ACCCTAACCCTAACCCTAACCCTAACCCTAACCCTAACCCTAACCCTAACCCTAACCCTAACCCTAACACTAACACTAACACTGACACTGACACTGACCCTAAACCTAACCCTAGCCCTAGCCCTAGCCCTAACCTTAGCCCTAACCATAACCATAACCATAACCGTAACCGTAACCGTAACCGTAACCGTAACCGTAACCATAACCATAACCATAACCAAAACGTGAGATGAGAATAGGATAGAGGCAGTTGTCCAGTTATCCACCCATGAACAAACCCCTTTGCCACCGGGGGGCATGCCCAAAGGAAATGAATCTGGAGGGTCTGGTTGGCAATCTGGAAACCAGTTACTTCTTTTTCCAGTTGGTGAAACTTGCACTGATGAGCCAATCAGCAAATTTAATGTACCTTAAACCTTTCTAGTGGGCAACTTTAATCGAGCAATTAAAGCTCCACCACAATGCTAATGAAGAGGAGAAAATACCCAGCTTGGTAATTATGTGCTCATGAGTACAGCTGTGCGTCCATGGGAAGAAAGTCAGTAGGGAAGGATGGTTGCCCTGAGCAGTGGTAGCTCTGAATACACGCAGTGCAAGGGATGCAAGCATCCTTTCAGCAGTGCCAGGCAAGGAAATCAAATTAACTCAGTGACTCACAAGATTTCCATTGTTGCTTTGCAAGCTTTGTAAAAATGCAGGCAGGAGCATCTGGCGAGATGATATCACCTTCTGTACATCTCAAGCGAAGTTCCACATCTAGACTGCAAAGATGTGTTGGAGCTACACATCGCTTGCAAAGTTTATTCTGCACATTAAGAAAAGGTTCTTTTCTCAATGGATTATGCAGCCCCAGGAGAGGTCACTGCAGAAAGTGCAGGATCTGTACCCTTTAAATTTCCAAGACTAACCTAGGCAGCATATAGACTTTTTCTGGTTAAGAATAAATGGCTCTGGCAGCATTCAAAGACCTTCACCACACTGGGAATGAGTGGCGTTGGTGCGAACTCTTCTTTTCTGCAGAATTTATCCAGGTTTGGGAGTTGTCCCTCTGCACTGCCAACGCGCAGGTGCCACTGGGGAGTTCACAACCCAGCAGCGTGCTTTGTGCACCGATGCTTACAGTAGACTGCACACTGCAACGGTATGTTGGGAACCTCCAATTCCCCACCAGTCTCAGTGCGATCACCCTACATGTGGAAGAGGCTCTTGCTTCCCACAGAGCAGCAGCACCCTGCCAAAAATGTATTCTGTGCTTGGCACGAGGTCCAAATCCCACCCATGTCAACACTTCTGATGCAACACGATGTCTTCTTCCCCTTCCTGAAAACAAGATGCTTCTGATACCGTGTCCCAAAACGAGAAAGGGAGCCAAAACTGGTGGTGCTCAGCTGTGTGGGGGCTGTGCTGGCTTCTGGGGTGCTTTTCACTTGCATGCTGGCCCCTATTTTAAACCTTAGCCCCATGCATGCATCCGTAGCCATAAAGATGTGGTGAGAAGTCTCACACACCACCCAAAACTGTGAGCTGGTTCCGGTAGGGGCTGGGATTAAGGTCTTGATGCTGTGTGTCCTTTTTTTTCACGTAGGGATCTTCACTCCCCAAAGCCCTGCAGCAGGGATGCAGGGGTACATCCAGTGCCTTCATCTGCATTCTGCTCCACTCCTTCTGAACAGAGCTCTCTGGGTTTGTTTTTGGTCTCGTAAAAATCGCTGTTTTTTTTTTTTTCTTTTTTTTTTTTTTTTTCCCAGAAACCTTAAATAGTTCTAAGAGCCTCTGACAAGGCAGTTTTGGAAAGAGATTTTCTTTCTAACTCTAGCACTGGGCCATGGGGCAATGTGTAGTATAGAAATTCAGGCGGGTCCCTCCCCAGGCCACCAAATAACTGAGATAGAGACTGTGCTGTCCTGGAATTAAATGCACAAATTTGGGGGCAATGAGGCAGATGCCTGAGGTGATGGATGCCCCATCCCTGCAGAAGTCAGGATGAAGGGGCTCTGAGCACTAATGGAGCTGTGGGTGTCCCTGTGCATTGCAGGGTGTTTGTCCAGGTGGCCTTCAGGGTCCCTTCAACTCAAAGTGCTCTATATTTCTATAATTCTATGTGGCTCTAAATAATATGCTTTGTATCAGTGCCTGTGTCACACTGGAGTAGAGATTGCCAGCATCTTGCTGAAGGTAGATTTAAAAGAGCTGGGACTTTCAGTGTTAGCTTCTCCTACAGCCTGGAGGGCACTGGGACCCAATGATGCCCTTATTTCCATCTTTATCTCTTCTCAAAGGATCAGGTGAAGGGATAACCTGAAAAGCTTTGCTGCAGGGAAGGGAACAGGGCTGCCCCAAGGCACCCTCCCAGCCATACCCTGCACAGACCTCATGGGATGGGGACACAGCCCATAGGGTGGGGGCTGTCATTTGCAGCCTTGGTGGTCCCACTGGGTGTGTGGAGCACACATCCTGACAGCCCCCTCAGCTAAACAGAGTGTGTCCTGGCTGGTGACTCCCCGACAGGTCCATCTATCATCTCCCCTGCCGTGCCAGATCATTAGCAGATGTTGTCCTGTCCCCAGAGGATGGGGAGGGAGGGAAACAAACGGGCTGAACTACAGATGGTTGGCAGAGCCCTACCCACGCTCACTGCCTCTGATACAAACCTGCTGCTCTGGGGGCTGCTTGTTTTGCCTGAGATCCTCAGATACACAGAGAGGGTATTCATTGCAAAAAGCAGTTCTTTTTAGAAGAGAAATTCTTACCTTTCTACGGGGCTCCTGGGAGCCCAACCCAAAAGCAACACTGCACCTGGCCATACTGAACCTCATTAGGTTCTCTTGCACCCACTCCTTGAGCCCACCCAGGTCCCTCTGGATGGCATCCCTTCCTTTTGTCGTGTCAACTGCACTGCTCAGCTTGGTGCCATCAGCAAACTGCTGAGGGTGCTCTCGATCCCCTGCCTATGTCACTGATAAAGATATTCAAGAGCACCATTCCTGAGATGGACCCCTGCAGGGTACCTCTCATCACCAGCCTCCACCTGGACACAGCCACTGCGAACAGCCAGGCTGCGAACACCCAACCAATTCCTTGTCCACATTTCAAATCTATATCTCTCCAATTTAGAGATAAGGATGTGATGTGGGACCGTGTCAGAGGCCTTGCATAAGTCAGTGAGGTGCATGACTCCATCCAGAACACCACCCACCTAACCTCAGCCTCCCCCCAGCCTTCTTGCATGCCTGTACTGTCCAGGTGCTGAGAGCTTGTGCTGCCCTGGTGCACAAATTCACTTGCAATTTGTCATTTAGGATAATTTTCCTCCTGGGCGCATCTAAAATAATTGTGAATTATTGCCATAGGTAATTAATGTTTCCTTACAGCATTAAACGCTAAGTGATTACAGTTGGTGCAAATCTGCCATGCTTCATGTTCCCATCCTTCCTGCCCATATAGCGTTCACTCCTCTGCCCCTAATTAAGCATTGGTGGGGGGAACCACTCCAGTTCCCCTTTAATCAGGAGTCCCTGACCACTGTTAGCTGCACGGATAGATGTGCCCTGCAAAGACTCATAGCAGAGCTGCTCTGGTCCCCCCCCCATCTTGCTGGCCCTCCACTAGACTGTCTCCAGCATGTCTGTGTGTCTTGTACAGGGGAGCTCAGAACTGGACCCAGTACTCGAGGTGTGACCTTACCAGTGCTGACTGGGGGAAAAGATCACTGCTCTCCACCAAATCTTCCATCCCTTGCATCTCTGGCATTCCCACTCTGTGTTCTGTTGCCCTTTGGGGGGCAGAGGAGCAGGGATTTAGGAACAAACTCTGTGTTATGGTGCAGAGTAGTGAGGGCTGTGTCACCAAACAAACCTCACCTAGCCTTGCTGTCCCTCTGCAGAGAGCAGGCAGCATGCATGCAAAGTCTCTTTGCTGAGACGTGAAATGAGAGGAGATGTTTTTCCCTTGGAAAAGGAAACTCATGGCTTTGTGATACAAACCAGGGGCATGCAGAGCGCTGTGCACTGGTGGATAATGCTCTTGGGCACCCTTAGCACACGTACTCTCTCTGACCACTGCCCCTTCCTCCCAGCAGCATGCCAGCTGGGCTTCTACAAGTCGGACCCTGGGGACCAGCTGTGTGCCAAGTGCCCCCCGCACAGCCATTCGGAGAGCCGGGCAGCCCGTGTGTGCCGCTGTGACAGCAGCTTCTACCGGGCAGTGCAGGACCCCCCCTCGGCCGCCTGCACACGTAAGTACCACCCAGCATGGCTGTGTGTGTGCTGCCCAGGGTCTGCAGCCTTCCAGCCCCAGCTCTGCTCGTGTTGTAGGGTCAGAGCCCTGGGATTCCATAGGGCAAGGCAAGCTTTGTTGTGCCGTGGGTGGATGGTGGCAATGGAGCTTGGCATACAGGTTCAGTCCAGCTCTCTGCATTGGGAGCTCAGTGCTATTGAAATGGGCTGAACACATCACAGGAGGATTTGCTTGCAGGAGCTCCAGAGGTGTTTGCATAACACTCGGACATAGGATTTGGGTTTTGGGTGGTCCTGTTTAGAGCCAGGGGCTGGACTCAGTGATCCTTATGGCCTCCTTTCAGTTTGGGATATCCCATGATTCTATGATTGCTGATCTTCCCAGGAGACATGAGTTCACCGTTCCATTTCCACGACTGTTTCATTTCCCCACCCTGCAGCCCACTGACACTTCACTTTTCCTCCCCTTTTGCACCATTTCCACCCTCTCCTCCTTTTCCAGGCCCTCCCTCGGCTCCGGTGAACCTGGTCTCCAGCGTTAACGGCACCTCGGTGACACTGGAATGGGGTCCTCCCTTGGACAAGGGGGGACGCAGTGACGTGGTGTACAACGTGCAGTGCCGGCGCTGCGGGGCGGATGCGGGGCAATGCGAGGCGTGCGGTGGTGGGATCCGCTTCGTCCCCCAGCAGATGAGCCTGGTGCAGGGAGCGCTGACCGTCACCAACCTCCTGGCCCACACCAATTATTCCTTCTGGGTGGAGGCCGTCAACGGGGTGTCAGATCTCAGCGTGGAGGCCAGGAGAGCCGCCGTGGCCAACATCACAACCAACCAGGCAGGTAGGAGGCCTTGGGCTCTTGAAAGGCAGGTCCTGCTTGACCAATGTGATCTCCTTCTGTGGCAGGGTGATCCACCTGGTAGGTGAGGGAAGGACAGCCTATCTAGACTTCCAGCAAAGCATCTCACTCTGTCTCCCACTGCATTCTCCTGGGGAAGCTGCAGCCCATGACTGGGGCAGGTGCACTCTGCTAGGTAAAGAACTGGCTGGATAGTCAGACCCACAGAGTGGTGATGAATGTAGTCACACTCAGCTGATGGCCAGTCCCAGCGATGTTCCCCAGGGGTCGGTACTGGGACCCTTCTTGTTTGATATCTTTATTGACTATTTGAATGAGGGAAATGAGTGCACCCTCAGTAAGTTTGCAGATGACACCCAGTTGGGAGCAGATATCCATCTGCCCGGGGGTGGGAAGGCCCTACAGAGGGACCTGGACAGGCTGATCAATGGGCTGAGGCCAGTATGTTGAAGTTCATGTTAAGATGGTCAACCCTGATCAAGAAGATCAAGTGCTGTGTCCTGCACTTCAGCCACAACTCCAGGCAGTGCTATAGGCTTGGGGTAGCGAATAAAAAACTGTATGGAGGAAAAGGATATGGGAGTATTGGTCAGTGCTCAGCTAAACATGAGCCAGCAGTGAGCCCAGGTGGCCAAGAAGGTTGATGGCATCCTGGCTTGTGTAAAAAATACCACAGCCAGTGGGAGCAGGAGGTGATCATCCCTCTGTACTCAGCTCTGGTGAGGCTGCACCTCTGTGCTGTGTGCAGTGTTGGGTCCCTCAGTACAAGAAAGGCATCAAGACCCTGGAGTGTGTTTGGAGAAGGGAATGGAGCTGTGAGGAGTCTGGAGCACAATGTTATGGGGAGCAGCTGAGGGAGCTGAGATGGGTCTGTCTGGAGAAGAAGAGGCTCTGGGGAGACCTCATTGCTCCCTACAACTCCTAAAGGAGGTTGTGGTGAGGTGGGATCAGCCTCTGCTCCCAAGTAACAGCAATAGGACGAGAGGTAATGGCCTCAAGTTGCATCAGGGGATGTTCAGGTTGGATATTAGGAGCAATTCAGAAGGAGTGGCTGACATTGTCACAGGGAGGTGGTGGGGTCACTGTCCCTGGAGGTGCTCAAGGACCGGGCGGATGTGGCACCGAGGGATGTGATCAATGGGAGCAATTGGTGGAAGGTAGATGCTTGGACTGGATGATTTTAGATTTCAACCTTAATGATTCTATGGTTTTCCTGTGTGGATGATGTGCTCCTACCTTGGCGACACGAGGAGGACTCTCTGTTCCCTTTGCTGCTGGAGGTAAGTTTGAAGAATAGGGACACACTGAGGACAATGTGATGGCAGCTCTCAATTTTCTCTGCTATTTTGTGTCCTTTGTCATCTCCCCCTCTCTCCACATCAGCTGGTGGTGGAGGATCCCTTTCTGCAGGAGGCAAGGAGTACGGAGAGCACTTGTTTATTGACAAGAACACAAAGCGGAGCATGAATCTTTCAGGTTGCTCCTTGCAGCCTCCTGTCCCAACCGAAGGGGCAGGCAGCAGTTCATGCTCTGCTCTGAGCTCACCGCAGTGCCACCCCCTGGCAGGTGATGGCAGTGGCTATAGGGAAAAGTGCGCATCTCATCTCTGCAAACCATATCATCATGGAATGGTTTGAGTTGGAGCCAACCCTTAAAGGCCACCTGCTCCAACCCCCCTGCAATGCACAGGGACACCCACAGCTCCATCAGCGCTCAGAGCCCCTCCAGCCTGACCTTGGGTGTCTGCAGGGGTGGAGATCCAACACCTCTCTGGGCAACCTGTGCCAGTGCCTCACCACACTTACTGTAACAAACTTCTTCCTTATATCCTGTCTCCTCCTGCTGGCAGGAGAAACTCAGGGACTCCCTGAGTTAGCTATGGCTGGCAGGAGAGCAAGGTCCTGTCGTTACCAGTGCCTGCTCCTAGCACTTCTTTATCCCTCTGCTGAGCCCACCTGGAGACAAGCACTGCCAAAATGATGCCTTATAGGAGCTGCCCTCAGTGAGCCCTTCTCCCAGACTGTCTGTATATCTGGGATTGCCCCAACACAAAGGTAACACCTTGCACTTGTCCTTGTTGAGACTCATTCGATTTGCGTGGGCCCACTTCTCAAACTCGAATGACACCCTTTCACTCTGTCATAGCAAGCACAGCACTCAGATTTCTGCTCAGAAGAGCCAGTCTGAAGACAAGCCAGAATTCACCACTGCCATTCAAGCTCCCATGATATTTCCAGGACCCAGGTGCCCCATTGCTTTATCCCAGAGCTGCCATTTTTTCACCCATGGGGAACCTGCTCACTCCATAGGAAATAATTTGAGACAACTGTAGCAAACACAAGTCCATATATAAACCCATCCTACACAGCCCTCAGCTTCACGTGGCTTTAATTAAAGCAGACATGTGTTTTAAACTATTTCGGAGGGTCCTGTGTTCCATCATTCCCTGCTGCCCTAACCTCATGCCTCTGCATCCCCAGCCCCATCGCAGGTGGTGGCCGTCCGCCATGAGAGCACGGGTCAGAACAGTGTCACCTTGCTGTGGCAGGAGCCAGACCAGCCCAACGGCATCATCCTGGAGTATGAGATCAAGTACTATGAGAAGGTAAAACTGAGCTTGTGGCTGCAAACCTCTCCCAGCATGGCAGTAAGGACAGGGCTTGGTTTCAGCCTCAATTGCTGCAATCAGTCAGCCACGCTCAAAAGACTATTTTGGAAGGCTTTGTTCTCTTCCTATGGCTGCTGTGCTGATGCTGCAAGGTTTTTGATGTTGATTTTCCACAGGACAAGGAAATGCAGAGCTATTCGACCCTGAAATCCAAGGGCACGGCTGCCACCATCTCCGGGCTCAAGCCTGCCACCCGATACATCTTCCAGGTTCGGGCCCGAACCTCTGCAGGATGTGGGAGGTTCAGTCAGACTGTGGAGGTGGAAACGGGGAAGCCAGGTGAGTGTGTGTGGTTTCCCTACAGACAGTGGGCCCTGTATGCAGGGAGACCCCCAGAATGGGCGTTGGATGGGTGATGGTGCTTTATTACTGAAAGCAGTGGTGGTGCAATGGCCCAGGGAGGTGGTGGGGTCACTGTTCCTGGAGATGTTCAAGGGATGTGGAGATGTGGCACTGAAGGACATGGTTAGTGGACATGGTGGGGATGGGTTGGGGTTGAGTTGGATGATCTTAGTTGTTTTTTCCAGCTGAAATGATTCTATGATTCTGTGTCCCTGGTAGGGTAAGGAAATTTCTGAGCTCAGCAGAGGTTTCCCCATTCAGCTCACCTCCTCCTTCCCTATTTCTTCCAGTCTCCCTCCGTTATGACACGATGACCATTGTCTGGATCTGCTTGACACTCATCACTGGCCTCGTTGCCTTGCTGGTGGTCTTAATCTGTAAGAAGAGGTGAGTGTTTTCTGGAGGTTGGTGAAGTTTGTCACCAAGTGTGACAGGAGAGACGAGAGAGCTTGGGCACATGTCTCTATCAGTTTTGGCTTGAGCAGTCGTAGGTCAGGATTGAATAAGAAACCAATAGAGTCATCCTGCCTCTGCCTTCCCCAAGGCAGAACCAACATCTACAGCTTTCCCTCTAGCCTGTGAGATGACAATGGGGTTGTCCAGTCTGGAGGAAAGAAGGAAAAGAGGTGAGCTCAGTGTTCTCTGCAACTGTTAGAGAGGAAAAATGGAGAGGGAAGTGCTGTGCTGTTCTCTCTGATGATGGGATGTTGGCAAATCCTTACTCTAGCTCCAGGCCTGGCTTGTACAGCTTTCTACCCAGCCTTCAGGCTGCTGGTGGGAGCAAGGAGCACCCTCTGACCCTTGTGTCCCTATGGCAGGCACTGTGGGTACAGCAAGGCGTTCCAAGACTCCGATGAGGAGAAGATGCATTATCAGAACGGGCAAGGTAGGGCTCTCCCTGCTTCTGCTCCCAGATTGTGCAGGACTTCAGATTTCTGGGCAGGAACCTGTACTATATTCCCTGGCACTGCTGTGGTTTCCATGGGGAAGGATGTTGACCACTGCCATCATTGGGTGGAGGGGTGGAGTGGCTGCACATTGTGAGATGCGGCTGTGGAAGGTTCATCTCCTGAGCAACCTGATCTGGTGGGAGGCAACCAGCCCATGACAGTGGGGTTGGAATAGAGTGGGCTTCAAGGTCCCTTCCAACCCAACCATTCCGTGATTCTGTGATTCAGCATTAAGCCAGAAGAGTGAAAATTTCACCACAGACCAATGTGAGGAGTTGTTAGGGGTGAGAACAGTATGGAAGAGATCGGGGTGGCCAGGCCTTGGACTGCTCCAAGGACACTGCCTTGCCAAGGAATGCTGTGGGTTCCCTTGGGGTTGCCCAAGGAATCCTGCCCCTGCCCATCCATTTCCCAGCTCCTGGCTGCCCAACCCCATAGCAGGGCTGTGTGGAAAAGCTGGTTTCCTCTCTCCCTTCTCAAACCTGACAGTGAAGTTCCCTGAGTCAAAGTTCTACGTGGATCCCCACACATATGAAGACCCCTGCCAAGCTGTGCATGAGTTCACCCGTGAAATTGAGGCTTCCCGGATCAAGATCGAGAAGGTCATTGGGTCTGGTGAGTCCCCAGTCTGTGTTAAGCTGGACTGGATGAACTTGAAGGTCTTTTCCAACCTAAATAATTACATTCTATCATGTTTCCCCATGCAATTTGCTTTCTGAGGCATCTGTTACAATGCTCCATAAGGGCTTCATCTGCTCCTTGTTTCTCTGGGACCAGAATCATGGGGAGGATGGTTTTTTAGTGCATGAAATAAACTCCTCCGCATCAGCCAGGCACAGGTGGGAGCTGCTCAGCTGGTGTGGCACTGACGGCTCTGGCTGACACTGGCAGATGGCTCGGCTTGTCCCGCGTGGGTGCCCAAACACAACCACCCTGCTCAGTGTGAGCAATGGGGGTGATGAGATGCAAGAAAATTGCAGGCAAAATGGTAAATGTTCAGAACAAAATAGATTTTTGCCTAGGAACAGGGGTTTGCAGGGCAGCACAGGGAAGCACAGGAAGACAATACTGGAGCTTCCCCAGCACTAAGAGGCTCCAAAGGGCTGGAGCTTGCTGCAGGAACACAGGGCAGCCTCTGGTGCTGGAGGGTTGGTACAAGGAGCAGGGGAGTTCCCCATGCCAGGGAGGTGATGGAGTCACCACTCCTGGAGATGTTCATGAGATGTGGAGATGTGGCACCGAGGGACGTGGTCAGTGGGCTTGGGGGGGGTGGGTTGGGATTGGACTGGATGATCTTAGTGGTCTTTTTCCATCCTTGATGACTCTGTGCCTTCACTTTGCCTTGCCTTGCCTTCAGGAGAATCTGGAGAGGTGTGCTATGGTCGCCTGAAGCTGCCAGGGAAGAGGGAGATCCCTGTGGCCATCAAGGCTCTGAAGGCAGGCTACACTGAGAAGCAGAGGCGTGACTTCCTAAGCGAAGCCAGCATCATGGCACAGTTCGACCACCCCAATGTCATCCACTTGGAGGGGGTGGTGACCAGGAGTAGGTTGCACATGGGGAGGGGCAAGAGGTGGGAGTCAGAGACCAATTTGGGTCTGTTCTAGCTACTGGTTTGTCAGCTATGTGTCCCCTGCAGCCCATCTCTACTGCTGATAGCATGGGAGAGCTCACGCAGCAGGGAGAGATCCCTTCTCGCCATGCTTCTTGCCAGGAAGCTTTCTCTCCTGATTGACATTCTCCATTAACATCTTCAGAGGGAGACAGTCTGTTCCCAGCTGCTTTCCTCCTTCCCCTTTAAACTCCATTAGAGAAATGAACCACGTGTTGGCTGCGTCCCAGACCTCTGGGTCGTAGGGAGGGGGCTTAATGAGATTAATTGAGATTGTCCCCGTGTCTTCTGCTACAGGACAGCCCTTCCACATGGCCATTGCCCACCTTGCTGTGCAACGCTCCCCGGTGCCCCAAGTCAGAACTATTGGATCAGGAGAAGTCCTACCCATGAGCATTTCTTTTAAAAGCTGCCTGTATAGAATAGTAATTTGAAGCCTTCCTTCAAAAAGGCACATTGGGATGCAGAGCATTATGTTAATGGCATGCAAATTTCAATGGGCTAAGGAAGCTGACCCAGCCACTTCAATAACACCTGGAGGGAGGGTTAAGTGTCGAGGTTTTGGCCACATCTCCACTGGGGTTCTGGCCACGTCTCCATTGTTGTGCCCTCCACTATATTGGGCTTCAGGAGATCCCCAGGCCTGCATTAGCATTGCTCCCAGTAAAAGCATAGCATTGGGCTTGGAGGAAGGTGACTTGTTAACTTGACCTCCTTTATCTTCTGCAGGCAAATTGGTCATGATTGTTACTGAGTACATGGAGAATGGCTCACTAGACACTTTTCTCAGGGTAAGAAGCTCTCATATTTGTATTCATTAACTCCTCTGCTCCTCGGGGCTGCAAGGCAGAAGATGAGGTTGGGTCACATTCCTCAGCCCCATGGCCATCATGGCCACTGCACAAGGGTAGTAGGCTCTGTGCGTCACCTCTTCAGTAGAGTCCATGCAGCAGCACCGATGCAGGGCACCTGCCCAAGGGAAGAGTGGGCGGTGGGCCTAGGGAACAGGAGAGAGGCTCAAGAAATAGGGAATAACACAAATGGACTCTAATTTATTTCCTTCTCCAGAAGCATGACGGGCAGTTCACCATCATCCAGCTGGTGGGCATGTTGCGCGGCATCGGAGCAGGCATGAGGTATCTGTCTGACCTGGGCTACGTGCACCGGGACCTGGCTGCCCGCAACATCCTGGTCAACAGCAACCTGGTCTGCAAAGTGTCTGACTTCGGCCTCTCCCGCATCCTTGAGGATGACCCGGACGCTGCGTACACTACCACGGTATGGTGGTTGCCCCAGGCAGGTGAAGTTAGACACTTGTGTCAGGATAGGCAGTGCAGGAAAGGAAAAAGTCACCTCTTTGCTGTTATTTGGACATGACCCCAAAGTTCTTCTGGCTTTTAACACATTACATAAGAATGCTTCTCCTTTATGCTTCTCCATTGTGTTCAAGAAACGTGTAGATGTGCTGCTTAGGGATGTGGTTAAGTGGCAATATTGGTGGTAGGTGGATGGTCGGACTTTTAATGTAGGACATGTTTATCTGTGAATCTATTTTAAGATTCTTTGGCCAATCTGACAGCTCTGGAGCTTGATATGCTCCTCTACCAGAGGTTGTAAGAGGAGAAGTGAAATATATTGAGGGAATGTGTCCTTTTTGCTTTTCCCTGGCAATGGCATAAATCAGTGTGCTCCCAAAGCACTCCCCTGGCTGGACAAATGTTCTCAATGTGGGTCAGTTCGCAGAGGCAGCTGAGGAATCTGAGCATCACTTTTCAGGAAAGGAAGTAGAGAAGCAAATAGAGCCTCAGGTTTGTTTGGGGTAACCCATGGCGTGAACCATGAGTATGCAGTGATAGGGTCAGGAGCATAAACTCTCTGACACAGTCTCATTCAAAATATCCTTAATATAAGGATGCTTTCTTCTTCATAAACTTGTGTAGGAAGGTATCCCATCACAAAGGATGCATCTGTCACCTTCAATCCCCATCAAGGACTGTGACAGAGCAAGTAGAACAAAATTGGGTGGAGGCAAATCTCACTCTAGACAGGGACCTCTGAAAGGGGGTAGCACTGAGTCTGTCTCAGCTGCTCTGGAAACCCCCCCTACATTCTCTGCACCACAGCTTTTCTCTTCATGTTGCCAGCAACCACATTTCTGGCCTAAATGTATTCTTAGCCCATTTATTGCTGTTTTTTGTTAGCACAGTCAGCCTTTAATTCAACAAGTTCTCCTCTTCAGCACTTGCCTGCCAAATCAGTAACAGGCAGGGAGCACACAACACAACTCCCCTTGTTTGCTGCACTGAACTAACCAGGCTCTCTGCCTTTGCCCAGAGTTAGCTCAGTGTTCTTGTGCAGTGGTAGCCCTTGGCTCCAGCTCACCACTGCAGAAATGGTGCCAGGGGAGGTTCAGGTTGGATATTGAGAAAATTTATTCTCAGAGAGAATGGCAATAAATTGGCACAGCTGCCCAGGGTGGTGGCGGAGTCACTGTCCCTGGAGGTGATCAAGGAACGTTAGATGGGTGTACAAAATGATGCACTTGTCTCCTGTTGTTTCAGGGGGGCAAGATCCCCATTCGCTGGACAGCTCCAGAGGCCATCGCGTACCGCAAGTTCTCCTCTGCCAGCGATGTGTGGAGTTACGGCATCGTCATGTGGGAGGTGCTGGCCTACGGCGAGCGTCCCTACTGGAACATGACCAACAGGGATGTGAGTGGGCTCAGGGCAGCACGACAGCACATCGCCTCTCCTGCCCCATCTCAAGTCAGCCTAACAGGGTGCTGAGGAAAAGGGAGAGCGGCCCCTACTTCTCCTCACATCCCTTCTGGGCAGTGGGCAATGTGCCTGTGCCCTGCATGGTGACATCAGTGTGACTTTGTTTGGATGCAGAGCGGCTACTGGCTGTGCCTGGCTGTGCACATCCCCATCCCTGCCTAACCCTAACCCTAACCCTAACCTTAACCCTAACGTGAACCTGAACCCTTCCCATAACCCTGTCCCTAACCCCAACCAGAACCTTTACCCTAATCCTACCCCTAACCCTATCCATAATCCTAACCCAAACCCAAACCTAAATCCCAACCAGAACCTGAACTCTAACTGCTTGTTGTTGTGCCACCTTACCATTCCCTGCTAGAGCTCAGGGTCCCATAGTCCCTAGGCACTCACCTGCCAGTTCCTCCCATGCTGGCATCCATCCCTCCCTCTGCCCACAGATTGTTCCCAAGAAACCCAAACATGTGTCACCTTTGGTTTTTGACTCTGTAGAACCATAGGGCTCCTTGTGTTACCTATGGAAACTATCCATCTGCCTGCTTTCTCCGTGCCCTTGAGTCCTGAGTGTCTCCTCTCTCCTTAGAGCTCTTCTTATCTTAGAAAGAAGCTTTGGTGACGGAGCCACAGGGACTTACACAGCATCCTCTGCGCATTCCTTTGAGCAGAGTTCTTGCAGCCTTGCTGAGCAGTGGCAAGCTCCAGTTGTAGAACAACTGAATGTGAATGAAGCTCTCGTGACTTATCTGCTGGAGGCAAGCTGTGATATTTTAGGCCTGCTGGACCACTTAATCAATCTGCTGTCATAGCAGTGATTTCTTGTATGTGTGTGGCATCCAGCCTGCTTCCAGCTCTCTGCAGATGCTGCACACAGCTCACTGGCAATAAACTTGTCATTCAGCATGAATCTGGTGTGCACCCCGCTATTTCCCCTTCTGACAGCCTTAAGAGCTCATGCACCAGTGCTTCCCTGCAGACAGCAGGTTAGGGTGCTTGGATACGGGCAGGAGAGCAGCTCTTCTATAGCGTGTGGCTTCCTTTCAGGTCATTAACTCAGTGGAAGAAGGCTACCGCCTGCCAGCCCCGATGGGCTGCCCCACAGCCCTGCACCAGCTGATGTTGGACTGCTGGCAGAAGGACCGAAGTGAGAGGCCTCGCTTCTCCCAGATCGTTGGCATTCTGGACAAACTCATCCGCAACCCTGACAACCTGAAGTGCACTGCCACCGTGAACCGGTAAGGGCTCCCTGGGTGCTGCAGGGATACAAGGGAAATGTTGGACACACGTGGTGAGGCACTGGCACAGGTTGCTCAGAGAAGTGGTGGATCCCCATCCCTGCAGACACCCAAGGTCAGGCTGAAGGGGCTCTGAGCAGTGATGGAGCTGTGGGTGTCCCTGTGCATTGCTGGGGGTTGGACCTGATGGCCTTTAAGGGTCGGTTCCAACTCAAACCATTGTGCGACCTCCACCCGATCCCCAGGGCTGACCCCTTTGTCCTGCTCCAGGTTCACTCAGACGCCCTTCAACAGGACTCTCCTTGACTTCTCCTCCTGCCTGACAGTGGAGGACTGGCTGGACTCCATCCGGCTGGGGCACTACCGGGACAACTTTGCCATGGCAGGGTACTCCTCCCTTGGCATGGTGATGAGCATGAACATTGAGTGAGTACCAAGAAGCAGACAGCACTGATGGGGTCTCCCCAAGCTCTGCCTTGGCTTGCTTGACCTTGCTAGTCCTTGAGGAGGAGGATGCCACCCCTCAGGAAATCGAGATTGGTCTGTACCAGGATGCTTTGGGAATCCTCTGCCAAGTGAATACAGACCCTCCCCTGCCTCTTTCTCTCTTATCTCACTCCCATCAGGGGGGAAATCAGAAAGTAAGAAGCTATAGGGTGGTTCAGGCATCGCCACGTTCCACGTTGCAGGTCCCAGCGGTCCTGTCTGCTTGGAAACTTGATGGAACAGAGGCAGAAATTGTTCCCTAGTGACCAAGTCTGGACAAAGGAGGGCTGAAGAAGGCTTATTCCACCATCTGTTCTCCTCCTTCTGTTGCTCAATCATCCCTCCAGAGGTTCTCTGGGGTAGCTGTTGCCATAAGTGTCACCAGAAGGGATGGCAACTATAGCTGCTCCCACCCTAGGCTTATGTTCCCCATCTTTTGCTGTTAGCTTTCATATCTCTGAGTATGAAGCAATCTTTTCTACCTCTGAGGAGAGTTGCTACCTGTCAGAAGGTGTGAGGCAGACAGACATTAACTGCTGTGACTCAGAAAGGATTTGATGGTGCATGCATTGGCTGGGCTGGGACAAGCAAAGCAGGAACTGGTGAACGGGGACATGGAGAGATGCAGGCAGAGGGCTGTCATGTGCATTGACTGGGGACTGTAATTGGGGCCTTTGCTGTGGCATTGAGTTGATATGGATCTTTGTTTCTCACACACGTCAGGGAAGATTTTGAGCACAGAAACTCATCATCTGTCCGTCTTTCTGACCAGGTTATCTGAGGGCATCTCACTAAAACTGAATCCAATTTCAGAGCATGGATCTTGTCACCCACCCTTGCTCCCCTAAGGCTGTCAGGAATCTGTGCCATGGGGAATGACAGCCTCTCCTTCCCCAGGCAGGATGCCCATGGCCCTTGGAGGAGAAACAGGCGAGAGGTCCATGGGGAGTGCATGCAGTCAGGAGCTGTGTCTCTATGGGGCCAGCCTATGGGTTTTCTGACAGTGTCCTTCTTCTCCAGGGATGTTCGGAGTCTGGGCATCACTATGATGGGCCACCAGAAGAAGATCTTGAGCAGCATCCAGGCCATGCGATCCCAGCTGCTGAACACAAACGGCCCCAGGAGGCACCTCTGATCACCAGCTCTGCAGACCCACACCATACATTCCTTAACACTTACTTTGGCACAGGGGCAGCAGGGGGGTTGAATGAGAAAGGGGCACCAGACCAGGATCTGGAACTCCTCCAGCATCTCTTTGATTTGGGCTTCGGTGGAAATACGGCTTTCCAAGTACCTTGACAATCCTGCTGCCTCCTTCCCCCATCTGAAGCCAAGAGGAAGGAGCAGCAAACAAAACAGCAATACCAGGACACACAGGACTGAGCTTGTCATAGGCCACAGCTCTTTTGGATTTGATAAGAGGGGAGTCAGTTGGATCTCTGAACTGAGGAGGGTCCCACAGACTGCCACACAGCAGAAGCAACCCTGCTCCCAGTACCTCACAGTGCTCTAGCCTGGAACAGCCTGCAGGTGACTTCATGGGCACCTCCACTAATCCCAGGAGAACAGGGGACAGAGTGCCAGCCTGCAGCACTAGGGACTGCTGGCAGTGCTAGGGACTGCTGACAGGCTCCCCATGCTCTCTCCACCTGGAGAAAGAGGGGGCTGGGGTTTTCTACCTGGATCCTCGGAAGCCCCATTCCCTGCAGGAGTCTCCACCTTTTGAACACACCAGCACTGCTCCTGTTTGGACACATCACAAGTGTCCCAGGGCAGCCTGGGCATGTTTTTTAGGGCCACACGCTCAGGTTTCTCCCCTGGCAGAACTGCCATCTCCTGTCCTTTGGTGTCCCCCGGCTGCACCACAGCACAGTGGGAGAATTTGCTCCCACCTCATGTCACTGGGAGGTCACCGGAGAGACTTCTACCAAACTTTGTTCTTACATTGCCCTAGAGGAACCCAAGAGCTGCCAGATTACCATACTGCCAGTGTATCCCATATGGGGCTGACATGTGGATCGTGGATCCTGAGCAATATTTCCAGCTGCAGCCACACAGTCCGTGTCACACAAGGCTGGCAGGAAATCCAGCACAACCCAACTGGTGAGCCCAATGATGGGTGGCTGATCTTTCCTCCTCAGCTCTTCTCCATCCTCCACAGGAGCATCTCTTCTGGCAAGCTTGCCTGGTGTGGAGCAGGGCTTCTGGAGACATGCAGAGCTGTTTAAGAGGTTGAGGTGGATGCAGTGTTGCAGGCGGGTGAGCAGGCTGTGGGCTGGGAAGGCTATTCCTGGTTGTAAATACAATTTTATATGGGTTTGGGGACTGTTCTACTGAAATCCAATGTCAAGTACACAACATCTTCTCAAAGCACAGAAGCCTCAAATGTGGGGCTGAACTCACTGCAAAAAATAAAACAAACCTGCTGGGAGCATGGCTGGGGAGGGGGGCAGTGCTGGAGGGAACACACTGGGACCCAAAGCATCTCGTCTGTAGCACTCGCACAGTAAATCCAGCATCACTCCAGTAAAAGTGCTGGTGGGGTCTGGCCCAGCGTGTTTCTCTCAGCGCTACTTGGGCACAAGGAGGGTGGGGGGAGGGTTAAAGCCATTTCCCAGCTGCAATAATCCTGGCTGAACTGGCCCTGCTGGGGCTAGCTTAGCTTTCTATCCTGGGCACTTACATCCTGATGAATTCTCTGACTGTGGCGGGCACTTTACTTCTTCCTATGGAAGCTCTTTGTAACGGGGGACAGATGCAATGTGTTGTTTAATTTGTATTGCACCTTATGTCCTGCACTCAAACCTGTCACACATCCACTCTGCAGTCAGTGTAATGACGGAGCTCAGCCCGAGCCCTGCAACATGGGGCTGTCCATGTCCATGTCCTCTCTTCCCAATGATGGGACTTCCTGGTGGGTCAGTCTGTCATGGACAAACTGCCCTCGTACCCAGGGACAGCAGAGGACAGACCCATGCCTTTGGGGTCATGGAGGTTGAGCGCTCCTGGCCCCATGGCCTTGGGGTTTGACGATGATGAGGGCTGCAGGCTCTGAGTCTGGAGCTACCAGGTGGCCCCTTTCCAGGTGGCTCATAGGTCAGATCCTTCAGCACGGTGGGGTTGGGCAGTTTCTGTCCCAAGGCCCAAAGATGCACAGACAGTGGCCGGGGGGGGGGGGGGGGGGGGGGGGGGGGGGGGGGGTGGCGGGACAGGGTTTACCTTTTATATTCAGACTGTGCACCTCTTCCTGAACAATAAAACTCCTTCTTCCCATGGGCCGTCTCCTCACCTGTTCTTGTTCCTCTGCTGCACAAAGCTGCTTCACATCTTATTGAGAGTGTGGGGACCCCTAAGGATGATCCACCATGCACAAAAGGTCCAGCACTTGGGTGTCCATTCCTTCCCTGCTACAGAAATACCAGTTGAAGGATACATCCGGAAATATAGTTGAAGGATACATCCCTATGGAGTAGGAGAGTCTTTGGGATGAGCCCACGTGTGCAGTGAATGTCCGGAACTGTGACTGTGGGCTCCCTGACTGGGCTTCACTGGGAAAAGCCTCCTCTAAAGCACCACATCAGTGCCACGTAGAGCAGGAGGTCATGTAGGCATGGCAGATCATGCAGGCAGATGTTCCTCTGAAGCTCACCGTGAGCTGTGATCAAAGCCCACTGGAGATAAAAGACAGTGAGGACGAAGGGTACAGCTCAGAGTGGTTCTGCCTGGAACAGCCCCAGTAGCAGATGTAGAGTGGGCAGCCAAGCATCATCCCATGCTCCTGAGCCCAACTTGCAGGTTTTTCAAGACCTAAGATTACTCTCTTCTGGAAATGTAGGAAGTGTTTGAAAAAAAAAAAGCAAAAAAAATAACCAGCAAAACTTCAACCTTTCTCTCCCAAAGTCTGAGCTGAAGCATCTTGTACATGGACTTGCAAAGCCCATCTTGTAGACATTTTTTGGAGGGTTAGCTGCCCTCCAGGAAATATTTTGCCAGCACATGAGTTTCAGAGACCAAGGTGATGCTAGCAATGGCAAGAAAGAATCATGTTTTTCTTGCCATATAAATCCAAAAAGGCACCACAGCATAGGGTGGGATTGGCTCTATCCATGTTATTTTCAGGGACAGAGGTGACCATCGCAGGCAGTGCAGCCCCCCACCTCCCAACAAATCTATAAGCATCATAGCCCACCTTCCTGGTTTGCCGGAGCCTTTACCAAGCATAGACTCAAAGAAAAATGTTTGGAAGGGACCTCTGAATGTCGCATCACTCACCTCCTCTACAGGCATGCCAATGTACACAGCTATGTAGATTGTGCTCAGACTCTCTCCCCACCATGCAGACAGGAACAGCACTGTGTCACTTCTTGCTTGTAGTCCAAACATGGAAAGCTGGGTGAGATGGTGATAGGCTCCTTCTGACAGGTAAGAGCATAGCATTTTAAAATCACAGAATCACAAATCATTCTGATCTGGAAGAGTCCCATAAGGACCACCATGTTTGACTCCTGGATGCACAAAGGGCTACTCAAACCCAAACCCTATGTCTGAGAGTGGTGTCCAAATGCTCCTGAGCTCCACTGGCAGAAATGGAACACTTCACACACTCCGCCCCTCATCCCTTCTCCTATTACAACCAGAATTCCTCTCAGTCCCTCAGAACTCCCAGGATGTTCACATATCATCAGTTCCCACTGCCATGAAAATGCCACCCTTGGGATGTCACTGGGGGCTCCTGTGCAACAGCAAATAAACCCTCATATACCACACTGGCCATCAGGATCTTCTTTAATGTTCCCCATGGAGCAGCTCCAATTGGCTCCACTGGGAACTGGTCATCCCCCCTTTTCCACCACTCAAAATTACTCCGACAGACCAATAGGTCACCTCTGAACCATTTCACTGATAGGTCCGTGGGCCAAATCTGGCTGTGTCATCAGCTCTGTGAGCTCTGTGCGCCTGGAAGTGGCAGTCTGGACCTGCAGAGCCCTGCATGCAGCCACCCATCTTAGCTCTGCACCCACGCCTGTGGAATGGCAGCTTGATGCAAGCTTGCAGGGGGCAGATCCACTCTGTAGATGGTGTTAACAGATGGTGAACTCTGCTTCGTATTTACTGATATGATTCCTGTCTGATCACATACCAGCTTGGTCTGCCAAGGAAGGCAGTATTCCCAAACCTCTGTCTCACTCTGCTTTGAGCACAGCCATTTAGCATCATGTCCAAGTAAATTACTCAGAATAACATGAAATAAGACAGAAATACCCTCCACAGCTGCCATTTTAACCCTTGAAAGGGTCTCAGGTTAAGTTCTGCATTGATTTTGAAGCATTTCTTCGCTCGCATCTGGGTTGGAAACCACCACAGAGGAGTCAGATGGTGGATGTCCCATCCCTGGAGGTACCCAAGGCTGTGGATGGGACCCTGGGCAGGTCTGAGCTGGTTAAGGGCAATCATCCCATGGCAGAGGCTGGGGCTGGCTGGCCTGTAAGGATCCTTCCAACCCAACCATTCTGTGATTCCACAATGAGGAGATCTTCCCTCTGAGCAGCCTCCTGTCACAGAAGAAGGAAATGCACGGCACTTTATCACCTATGCATTGATACCAACCACAACCAGGCAAACAAGTCTTCAAAGTGGATGAAACTGTTGATTCAGACCCTTAGCCATGTCACGTTAGAGACGCACATTTTTCTGATGCTGGAAGTTGATTACTCCCCAGCATCCACTGATGTCTTCCTGAATCAAGAGGCTTTCACTGTAGACTTCTTGTTCCTCATCATTTGTTCCATTTACTCTCTGCTCTCCCATTTTCCAGAAAAGTGTCACTCAGGGAGCAGGCTGAGGGATGTGGGTTGCTGTTGGGTGACATACAGGAGGTCACCACATGTCTTCCTGCCTTGCCCCATTCCACGCAGGGCCCATCTTCATGTTGGGTTCCTCTAAAGCTGTCATCAAAAGATGAGGCTCCTCATTACAATTCCTTTATTTCTCTCATATTCAGAGCTGCCAGTGAGGGGTCAGCAGCACTTATGAAATTTTCAATTCTCGCAGGTTTTGAATTTACATGTTTTTCCCCATGTCAGAGCTGGAAGAAGATGATGAATAAAAGATTAAAATTGGACGTCTCCCAATCATTTAAGAGCAATGAAATGAGTGTTTATTATGGGAACAAGTACGAGTCAAACACTGCTGCATGCATACCAAAAAAATTAGCAGTGAACATCAAGCAGGGCCCAAACAAAGGGTTGTGCTCTTTGATGTGACTCTGATGGGGTGTAAGGAGGAGTAAAGAGCAGAGCAAAGCCTCCTGGAGATGTCTAGAGTTTTTTGTGTTGGACTCCAAGATGCTCCAGAGCAGAGACAAATCCCACCAGCTCCAAAAATGTCCTGGTGAAGAGCTTCCCATCAATGTAGACCTTCAAACAATGAGAAATTTTGTGATAAAAGAAGTAATAGAATTGATAAATGTGATTAGTTTTGTTTTTTTTTCCCCAGAAAATTGATTTGTTGATAATTCATGTTCCTTCTTCAGATTCAGATTATGGGTTTAAAATTGGATTGCTCACATCCCCTACAGGAACTGGATCACAGAATCATGGAATCACAGAATGGCTTAGGGTAGAGGGACCTGAAATCCAGTTCTAATCCCTGCCATGGGCTGGTTGCACCTCACCAGATCAAGCTGCCCATGGCCCCATCTGACCTGGCCTCTAATGCCTCTGAGACTTACCAGTCTCAATCTGTTCTAATAAAGCTATTTCATTTTGTATGATTGTTTATACCAGAAAACAGCATGGTTGCACCAAGGGAGGTTCGGGTTGGATATTAGGAAAATCTTCCTCTCCTAAAGAGGGTTGGGCACTGGCACAGCTACCCAAGGAGGTGGTGGGGTCACCTTCCTTGGAGGTGTTAAGAAAAATGAAGATGTGGCACTGAAGGTCGTGATTAGTGGGCACAGTGGGGGTGGTTTGGTGTTGGACTGGGTGATCGTGTTTGTCTTTCCGACCTTAATTATTCTATGATTACTTCCTGAAAGAGTGTAAAGCAAGAGTTGTGGCTTTTTGAAAGAGAATGAAGGGATGGTGGGAAAAAGGTTGACCAGGACAACTTTTGGTGAATTAGAAAGTGGCGGTGGGACTTGTTGAGAGCTGTGGCAGAAAAAGGGAAGGGATGAGGTGAGAGAAGCAGGGAGCCAAGTAGGTGGGAGAGGAGCTGAACTAAGAATTCTGTCTGGTCAAGCTGTTCTTGGTGTGAAAAGAACTCTGTGACTAAAGGCAATGTCTTCTTGAGACAATCTTTGGGAAAAAGACAAGAAAAGATTGAACAAAATCTTTGCAGCTTCGGTGCTCAGAGATAAAAATAGGTCTGGACTTGCTGGCGCACGATACCTTCTCTGGCCACGGACACAGCTCTGTGCATGTTGTCACTGCGTTTCCTGGCTCCAGGAAAACAAATCACCCTTTACAGGCAGCTGACAACGTCCCTTCCTCACTCTTTCAGGCACTTCGCTTCCCAGTTCACTTCTGTATCAGCCCTATGGTAGTTATGAGAATTGGCACAGCCTCAGCTTGTGGTCGCTGGCTCAAAGTGAAGCATCATCCTCCTGTTCTTTGCCTCAGTTTCCCTCTCTTATTCCAACTCCTGTCCCCATGTTTGAGCCAGAAGCTCGGATCTCACCTTTCATCTGCTGGGTCCCAATCTCACCATGCCACCAGACGTCAGCAATGATGGTCATTGTGGATCACCTGTCCAGAGATCCAGAGGTGGAGGGGGAGCAGCAGAAGGACCTGTGCTCCATCTGGGAACTGCAAGGACGTGCCAGGAGGGGAGTGAAGGGAACACAGCCCTGTGGGACACCCTGTATGTGACAGGTGGCAGCCCCACTGTGAGGGAGGTGTTGGACAGGTCAACTCAGGGGTCCACTCGAGATGTCTCAAAGCAGCAAATCTCATTGATAAAAGCTGTGTGTAACATGCTGAAATGCTATGTCCCATCTTTCCAAGACATATCATGGCCTTCTCCCTTTTTCACTCAGTTGTGGGCTCTCCAAAAGCACTGTAGGCTGCACCCTCACCCCGTCCTGTGCCTCTCCCCCCAGGGGAGTTCAGCCACACAGGGCAGTGAGGATGGAGCAGCGCCTGCTTCTATGATTTATGGAAATAAATGACAGCTGCAGCAGGAGTGTGCGGTGTAGCAGTGCCCCTACAGACAAGAGGGTGGCAGCCTCAGCTTGCATCTACATATGTCCAGGAGAAGATGTGAAAGAGGCAAAGCTTTTCTCCAAGCTCACAATGAGCCCCCTGACACCATCCGGAGCGAATGTACCCCTGGGACTGCTTCTATCTCATGTGTGCCATTCTTCCATACTTAATCATAGCATTATAGAATCGTTTGAGTTGGAAGGGACCCTTAAAGGTCATCTAGTCCAACCGCCCTGTGATGCACAGGGATACC